>JAFBMS010001350.1:0-42746 GCA_019788955.1 Albula glossodonta | reverse complement strand
ACAGAGCTGTACATCACAGAGGGGGGAGGCGGGGGGGTCAATAATGAACATGAGGTCAGACAGATTGAGGCAGCATCCAAGAGACAAACCTCACAGGAGACTGCAATCCTCTGCAATGACATCTTTAAACCTTTACCTGGACAGGAGAAACACATCAGAACTGTGCTTACAAAGGGCATCGCTGGCATTGGGAAAACTGTCTCTGTGCAGAAGTTCATTCTGGACTGGGCAGAAGGAAAAGCCAATCAGGATATTAATTTAATCTTCACTCTTCCTTTCCGAGACCTGAACTTGAAGAAGGAGAGAGAATTCAGTCTGATGCAACTCCTCCAGCACTACTTTCCACAGCTGAAAGAGATCGAAAGCGTTGAACATGATGAAGTCAAAGTTGTGTTCATCTTTGATGGTCTGGATAAGTGTCGACTTCCTCTAGATTTCCAGAACAATGAGATCTGCTGTGATGTAACAGAGTCAGCATCAGTGGACGTGCTGCTGACCAACCTCATTAAGGGGAATCTGCTTCCCTCTGCTCTCCTCTGGATCACCTCCCGACCAGCAGCAGCCAATCAGATCCCTCCTGAGTCTGTCCACCAGGTGACAGAGGTACGAGGGTTCAATGACCCACAGAAGGAGGAGTACTTCAGGAAGAGAATCAGGAAAAAGAACCTGGCCAGCAGAATTATCTCACACATAAAGTCATCCAAGAGTCTCTACATCATGTGTCACATTCCAGTCTTCTGCTGGATTTCTGCTACAGTTCTGGAGACATTGTTGGGTAAAGTGTTTAGCAGAATACTCCCCAGAACTCTTACTGAAATGTACACACACTTACTGCTCATTCAGACCAGTGTGAGAATCAGAAGTATCATGGCACCAATGAGACAAACCAAAAGAGATCTCAGCATCAGATGCAGAAATGATCCTGAAACTGGGGAAGCTGGCTTTTTACAGCTGCCAAAAGGGCAATCTGATATTCTATGAAGAGGACCTGAGAGAGAGTAGCATTGATGTCAGTGAAGTTTCAGTGTACTCTGGGGTGTGCACAGAACTCTTTAAAGAGGAGTCTGGGTTGCATCAGGAGAAAGTCTACTGCTTTGTGCATCTGAGCATTCAGGAGTTTCTGGCTGCCTTGTTTGTGTTTCATTCAGGTGTAAATGAGAACAGAAATGCACTCAGACCAGAAGAGTCAAAACCTGAGGGTGACAGAATGCAGCTGTCTGAGGTACACAGGAGTGCAGTGGATCAGGCCTTACAGAGTAAGAATGGACACCTGGACCTTTTCCTCCGATTCTTTCTGGGCCTCTCACTGGACTCCACTCAGACTCTCTTAGGAGAACTACTGAAGCAGAGAGGAAGCAGATCAGAGAGCATTGAAGAAACAGTCCAGTACATTAAGCAGAAGATCAGTGAAGAGTCTTCAGCAGAGAGGACCATCAATCTGTTCCACTGTCTGAATGAACTGAATGACAACTCTCTCGTGGAGGAAATCCAGACTTCCCTGAGATCAGGAAGACTTTCTGATAAAGAGCTGGAACCACACCAATGCTCAGCTCTGGCCTTTGTGTTACTGATGTCAGAGGAGGTCCTGGATGAGTTTGACTTGAAGACGTACAACACATCAGCAGCAGGTTATCAGAGACTGGTACCAGTAGTGAGGAACTGCAGGAAGGCCAAGTGAGTACTGTTACATCATTCACAATGCAGACGATTGACACTGATATTTGCATAAACAGTTTATAATTATGTGAGAATAATGTGCCATGAACATAACTCAGTTCTGTTTTGAATATAACTGTATTATAAACAGAAGCCTCTATCTTCCCTCAGAATATGATATACACACAATTTTAAAAACTTAATACTATCTGTTCCAAAGGGACAGAAACCATTTTTCTGCATGCTACGATACCACTGGGTGTGTATGTATGAAAGAAAATCCATGGTAAAATACATTAATCTGAATGTGATGTTTTGAACAAGTGGCCTAATGGTATGCAGAAAATGAGTCTACAAATTGAAATTATGTTCTGTTAGTAAACAATAAAATTCTCAAAATGAGTACAACAACCATGTTGTTAATGAAGAGACGGATCCCATGCTCGCAGTTGAAGACATGTACTTTACTTACACAGCCGGCCGTGGGAACACAAGCATGGAGCAAAATGTTCAATGATTCAATGAGTGGACAACATTTATACAGTTTAAGGTAGATACATTTGCATGTAATGGCTCAGATATGGTAATGGAGAACCCTAAGTTCCGCAGGCGGCAGATACCAGGTCGTTAACAGGGGGCGCCATTTGGCCCTGGTCGGATGCGGCAACATTCCTTTGTAATTCCAATACACAATCTCAAACACAGTGCCGCTCTCCAAAACTGTCTCCCAACAGTTCAATAGCTCTAGGTGTAGAGGTAGGGGTTGGGGGGGGGGGGGGGGGGTGACAGGGGGTTGCGAGCTCACTGCATTTCCTGCACAGCTTGGGCATGCTGTGATAGCACACCCCATCCCTGTTGTACCCCAGTGTGCTGGTGCTGGGGATGTGGCTCACTCTGCCTACTGCAGAGGGGTGGGGTTTGACCTGGCCCAGCCATTTCCTGGTCCCTGTACAAACTCTGCCCTCTTCTAGGACCCTCCTGGTGACCCTCCTTTGAATTAAACAAACCATGTTACAGGACTGAGGTCCCATACAGCTTCCTTATCGTGCTGCACAGTGACCAGTTTGTTCTCCATCTCAGGCAGGTGCTCAGTGGTGAAATTACTGAGGGACTCTTATCCTTCCCCTCTCTGTAGAGGTTCCAGAACCTCTCCAGGGCATTAGCATTTTAAAGCTAACCTCAAAGATGTCAGTGGGGCCTGGAAACTTCACCTCCAAACAGGTCATGCTGGGCATTTTGGTCTCTGTCTGTGGAGGATGGGTGGGGTGTTGTGTCATCCTTATTGTTCTGTCTACTGGCTCTGTCATGCGAAATCTGATCCGATTGGTAAATTTGATCTGGCCTGACGCAACAATGGGTTCTGAACAGCTGATATAGCGTCTCCATTGAAAAACAAAAAACTAAAAGGCAAATACATGTTTTACAAAGGGGCATGCCTTGTAAGTGTTAGTGATTAAAGTCTTTGGTAAAATTATAGTGACAAGCAAACGATGGTGGTGAACCTTAAGATTCAACCTGGTAGGTGTACAAATTCCTGAGCCAAATTTCTGGTCCTGAATGCTGGCTTTGGTGTATATTAACATAAACATTAATTGTAAATTCAGCAATCTGACCAGATTTCCTGTGGTCATCTTTATTACGAAAGCCAAGTAGTCCAATATTACAGTGAAAAGAATCATTCTGTTGTAGGGTCCCTAGCAAAACGGCTCTACCGATGTGCACACGCTCATCCTGACATCACCAGTGAGCGTGTGTTTTGAACAGTATAACTGCTTAAGACCGCCCATGTGCACTACAGTACACCAACATTGTAGCGCCGGAAACACGCAAAGGGCAATAAAACTTTTACATTACATTACATTATGGGCATTTGTTAGACGCTCTTATCCAGAGCGACTTACAAGGCAAAGTGCATAAGAACAGTACAAAAAGTGCGAAGATAAACCTAGAGAGGGGTAAAGTCCCAAGTGCCAAGGTGATCGAATAGATCAGGACTCCCCTAGAGACTACAAACTTGCTAAACAGCCTAGTTAAAAACAATCACAAATTAAGAGCATAGTTTTAAAAACAATCACAGATAAGTGCAAATAGGAATAGACACATTACAAAGAGCAAGGGAGGGGAGGGGAGAGGTGCAGCCTGAAGAGGTGAGTCTTCAGTCTGCGCTTGAAGATGGCCAATGTCTCTGCTGTTCTGACCTCCACGGGAAGCTCATTCCACCACCGGGGGGCCAGGACAGACAGCAGACGTGACCTGGAAGTGCAGGAGCGGAGAGGGGGCTGCCTCAGGCGACCAGAGGTGGCAGAACGGAGGGGTCTGGCAGGGGTGTAGGGTCTGACGATCGTCTGGAGGTAAGCTGGAGCTGTCCCCTTAACAGCCTGGTATGCTAGCACCAAAGTTTTAAATTTGATGCGAGCGATAACAGGCAGCCAGTGGAGGGCAGTCAGCAAGGGGGTCACATGAGTGTCTCTAGGAAGGTTGTAGATCAGACGGGCTGCAGCATTCTGGATGAGCTGCAGGGGTCTGATGGCGGACGCTGGAAGACCTGCAAGAAGGGAGTTGCAGTAATCCAAGCGGGACAGAACCATTGCTTGGACCAGAAGCTGAGTAGAGTAGGTGGTGAGGAAAGGGCGGATTCTTCGGATGTTGTACAGAAAGAACCTGCACGCCCGACTCACTGCCGCGATGTTCTCGGAGTGTGACAGCCTGTTGTCGATCACCACTCCGAGGTTCTTCGCACAGGATGAGGACGAAACCAGGGTGTCCCCAAGTCCAAGATGGGAGAGGAAGGAGCAGGAAAGAAGAGCAGCTCGGTCTTGCCTGGGTTGAGCTTAAGATGGTGTTTATCCATCCAGCTCTGGACATCCCTCAGGCAAGCCGAGATGCGAGCAGAAACCTGTGTGTCTGACGGAGAGAAGGAGAGGTAGAGTTGAGTATCATCAGCATAGCAGTGGTAAGATAGACCATGAGCAGAGATTACAGAGCCAAGAGAACGAGTATAGAGGGAGAAGAGGAGGGGACCAAGGACGGAGCCTTGAGGAACACCCGTGACCAGGGGGCGAGGTGGCGATACCGCACCGGCCCAGGCAACCTGGAAGGAGCGACCGGAGAGGTAGGACTCAATCCAGTCGAGGGCTGTGCCGCAGATCCCCAGTGCTGCCAGGGAGGACAGGAGGATGGGATGGTCGACTGTGTCGAAGGCAGCAGAAAGGTCAAGGAGAATCAGGACGGAAGAGAGAGAGGCTGCCCGCGCAGCATGAAGAGACTCACTGACAGACAGCAATGCTGTCTCTGTCGAGTGGCCAGGTCTGAAGCCGGACTGATGGGGGTCCAGCAGATTGTTCTGTGAAAAGAAAGAAGATAGTTGTTTGGAGACAGCTCGTTCAAGGGTTTTAGAAAGAAAAGGGAGAAGAGAGACAGGACGGTAGTTGTGAATGACGGATGGGTCCAGAGTGGGCTTCTTCAGCAGCGGGGAGACATGGGCTCACTTGAATGAAGAGGGGAAGCATCCAGAAGACAAGGAGGAGTTCACAAGGGAGGTGACGAATGGAAGGATGTCTGGTGTGATGGCCTGGAGGAGAGAGGAGGGAATAGGGTCAAGAGCACAGGTAGTAGGACTGTGGGAGAGCAGGAGCTGAGAGACATCAGCAGCAGAGAGGGGAGAGAAAGTAGAGAAACAAGGAGAGGGTGAGGGGAGAAGGGAGCGAGGATGGGTGGAGGTGGTGTTGAAGGATCTGCGGATGCCAGCGATCTTCTCATCAAAGAAAACTGCGAAGTCGTCCGCAGAGAAGGAGGACTGTGGTGGGGGAGGAGGGGTGCTGAGGAGAGAAGAAAAAATAGAGAACAGTTGACGGGGGTTAGAGGTAGAATTCTGGATTCTGGATTGGTAGTAAATGGCTTTGGCAGAGGTAACCGAAGAGGAAAAAGTTGCTAGGAGAGACTGGTAGGTAGACAGGTCAGATAGGGCCCTGGATTTCTTCCACTTCCTCTCCGCTGCCCGTAGTCTGGCCCTGTTGGCACGGAGGACCTCAGACATCCACGGACTGGGAGGAGATGTGCGTGCTGGTTTGGAAACAAGAGGATATAGAGTGTCAAGTGCTGAAGAGAGGGAGGAAAGCAGAGTGGAAGTTGCAAAGTCAGTGGGAAGATTGGAGAAGGAGTCGAGGGGTTGAAGGGAAGCAGTGACTTTGGAGGCAAGAGAAGAGGGTGAAACAGAGCGGATGTTATGGCGGACCGTAACACAGGGGGAGGGTGGAGGGGATGCAGGATGGGGAGTAAGAGAAAGGGAGAAGGAAATGAAATGGTGGTCTGACTGATGTAGAGGGGTCACCGTGAGGTCCGAGGATGAGCAGTTCCTCAGGATGACGAGGTCAAGAACATTGCCGCACCTGTGGGTCGGAGGGGAGTGCAGCAGGGAGAGATCGAAGGAGTGGAGTAACGGAAGGAAGGCGGCAGACTGGGAGGCTTCCAGGTGGATGTTGAAGTCTCCCAAAACAATCAGCGGGGTGCCATCTTCAGGGAAGGAGCTAAGCAGCATGTCAAGCTCAAGCAATAGACAGACAAATTCCCAAATTCCTCCCTGTTGCTCCCTGTCGCTTCTCCTCTCCTGCTCCTTCTTGCTGTTCCACCCCTGGCGCGTGGAATGCAAGCAGGAAACTCTTGCTCCAGGCCTGTGCTTCGTCTCGGAGGCAAGCGCTTCCCCAACCATCCTGCACAGCTCAGTGCATAACTGGCCTACTTCACGCAACGGATCCACAGCCACCCTGTGTGGTACAATGAACCACTGTTTTAGCTTGCTTCACAGCATCTGAAACATCCAACAACAG
Source organism: Albula glossodonta (assembly GCA_019788955.1). Taxonomy (NCBI): domain Eukaryota; kingdom Metazoa; phylum Chordata; class Actinopteri; order Albuliformes; family Albulidae; genus Albula; species Albula glossodonta. The sequence continues at coordinate 36,264 of JAFBMS010001350.1, read as the reverse complement.
CGAACAAATTTCATCCGGATGCAACAGTCACACTTGGCTTCTAAAATCCGCTTAGCTGCGCGAATTGTGGGCGGAGATGCAGAGCCCGTTAATTCAGTTAATTCGGGCATGCACGATTCAAGTGTATTTTTCATCAGCAGATGGTAACATTAGATAGCAACATAGGCTAGCTATCTTTATGTCGACCGATCAGATCGATATCAATAGGAATCCTATATCTGAACATGGTTATATGCAGCTTCCTTGTTAAGATTGTCAACTATTTTAAAATATCAGCCAAACACGATAACTTACTATTTGACTAGCTAGCTGGTTATCAGTGTCTCCTCCATTTTGATATTGCAATTTGACAGTTTGACTTGAACAACAAGAAGCAAATTGACACACTCCTCGGGGTCAAACAGCAGCTCTCTGATTGGCCAGACAGTGGCAGATTCATGTATTCGTGAGGTCAAAGTCCACCACAGTTGAACTCGGGGCGGAAAACAGAGCCCCGCCCCGCATCAAGAACAGAGCAGAAATCTGCTCCCGGAAGCGTTGACAGTGGACGCCACCTTCCATTGACTTGAATGGAAATCCGTGCGGATATTTCTCGTTGGAAGCCAAGTGTGACCGTACCATTAGATGACAGAAACTGTTTAGTTAGGATTTTCATTGTTGTTTAATAAACATATTTTATTAAACATTGTGCCTGTGTTGATGTCGTAAGAACATGAGCCGAGGTCAAATCAATCTGAACGTAATGCCTTCCACCATTATGAATTAATAGTTGTTGTATCTTTACTTATAGTGTCAATAATTATAGTTCATAACTACGAAAATTGAGACCGATTAATTAAAATGAGACTGATTTCCACGTAAGTCTACAAGGGGTAAAATCTTGGTACACTTACGTTTATTTAGAATATTAATATTATTTTTTGTCTCTGTGTTAGAATCCGGCACATTGTCCTTATATCATCTAGCATCCCTTTTGAGGATATAGATAATATTAATTGTTCTATACATAACTGGTTCCATGTGTGAGGAATAGAATAATGAATTCCTGAATAACTGGTGCCACACGTTAGGCTTAAATAATCCCTACACTATCCATTGAAAATACATCATGATGCAGTGGTGTTTGCTAGCAAGCATTTTTAATAGCTTTACATTTATCTGAAACAAACATTATTTCCATCTGCCTTTCCAATGGGCTTTTTAACGTTTTTTGTCTTGACAATGAAAGACGGATACTGTTTTCCATCATTATCAGCTACTGGTTATCTTCACATGTGTATTTAAGGTATCTGTATGTGCTGTAGGTTTGATCTTTGAAAAATGAAAGCTAGTGATAATGCTGGCCAGGCAACGCTGTCAAGACACAACTTCTTAACTTGTCACACAGTCGTATTAGATGTCATTTTCAGTGTAGCTACCATCATCTTCAATAAATCCTCATTAATAGTAAAAATCTCAAAACTGCACTAAAATGATTTAACTCCACTCTCTTCATGAGGTAGCGTAAATCCCTCTGAGGTATGGGCTTGGTATGGCTCCCCTGTAGTTTGCACCCTGACTGAATGACCAGATTTTGTTCAGTAAAATTAGTTGCCAACATCTGACATTTCCATGTTTTTTTTTAATCAAGATACCATTTCAATTTAGTTCAAATATGATGCTGTTGTTCCAATTTTAAAAAGTAATTACAATATGTTCACCTTCTTCCAGCCATTTATAGCTTGACCTTATGAAACTCCTTTGGCTTTATAGATGTGCTGTTGACTCACCTTGCCTTTCAAATGAGCTAATTTAGTTACGTTTTCTTCTGGTTTACGTACATTGTATGTACTTCAAAATGCAATAATATTTATTATCAATTCATTTTCCTCCCTTTTTTTAGAACCTGGTTTCATTGCTCGGGTTTTGTATCAAAAATTTTAGAAGGTCCCTGTTAAGGTCATATAATGTTTCTTGCTTTACTTTATCCAGACAGAATTAATACATGCTATAATTTGATATCTAGTAGGCTCAAGTCCAAACAAAGAGGTATTATGTTTCCAGAAAGAGAGTCTTCTTTTTGGATGAAAATTATAAGTACTAAAGCTGTTACAATAGTGTTCTGGTCCAACAGTGGTGTTGGAACAACCTCTACTTTTACAATGTTAGGGCATAATGAATGTGATATAAACCATCGGTTGATCCTAGATTTAGATGGGCCAGTTTTATTACTCCAAGAAACCATTTGATCAGGGTTCCTGACTCTTAAAATGCTGGTTGGGTCAAACAAAGACATCATATTGGTTAAGGAGGTGTGATTACAGTTTCGTTGTGGCCTGTAAGGTCATAAATCCATGTAATTTAGGGTTGGTTTAAAATCCTCACCTAATTAAATGTTCAGATTAGGATTGATTTCTCAAAATTCATTATGAATAGCATCTAGGAAATAATTATTTCTTGGTTTTTGGCTGTTAACCATAAATATTCCCAGATATATGAATAAATAATAATTCCAAAACTGCCCATCTGTAATAACTGCAAAGTCATAATGACCTGCAGGGTTGAGATGATATATATATATATATATATATATATATATATATATATATATATATTTTTTTTTTTTTTTTTTTTTTTTCTTTTTCCAAATAATACATTTTAGATAATATTTTATAATGTTAGATTTACCGAGTCCCTTTAAAGCACTTCGGCTTGTTTGGATACAATGTTTTACGAGGGTTGAAATTGTTTCATGAACGAGAGAGTGGTTTGACTCTGTGACCCGGAGAGTGATAAGTGAGTGAGTTGGATGTACGCTATTTCCAGTGAGGTTTGTGCACGCAGCTCAGCGGCGTCTGGTTAATCCTGGAAGTGGATCTCCCAAAACTTGTCCACTCCACCCGAATATTGTCCCCCCCCCCCCCCCCACAGTTTCATTTTCCTTGTTCATCCTTACCCAACAAAATTGTGCGACAAGGTAATGCTCAGCAGAACAAACCGATTGCTGGGGGCAGTGAACTGTTGCCTTCGCAATTCCAAGACCGGGCTGTCCGTCCCCGGCGACAAGAGCGAGCTGGCCGAGGAATGAGAAGCTCCGCCGTTGAGTACAAGCGGCGGAGGCAACGCCAGTCCTCTTTTCTTTCTAATTGTACTTAAACAAGCGGAGTGTATCAGCCGCACGCCACTAAACTCAGCAACCTTATAGCTAGCATTGACGAATTTAAAGACAACCAGAGTAAGGTCAGGCATGCAGTATCTGCCCAGGGAGGCCGTGACACTATCAAGCTAGGAATATGTATCCTGTTTTACCACAAATATTTTGGAATCCACATCAATTGTAAGTTATTTTTCCATCATCATTTCTGATTGGAATGCCGGGCTTCTTTCTTTTGACGAGGAAAAGTTTGTTGGAGCTCTCAGTCCAGCAGGCTCCACTCGGACATTGTAGGCGATCACTCCAGTAATAGTGGAGTGCGCGAACTTGACTACTTGGTGGAAGTCTCTCGTCAAATGGATTACAACACAACTAGTAGGCTAAAGACTTGGCTACAGTATGAAACATTGATTTGATTACATGAAGAATTTAAATATGATTAATCGAACCTACTTTACTGCTGTCTCATATGACCGTCTATGATTGAGTTTACTTTGTAAAGGTACCAGAGTCAGACATGACGGCGCCATTTTGAGTCCCTATAGATTCACAATTCTAACTCTGTGGTAACCCCTCATCACTCCATGTGGGACACTTGATTATGAAGCGAGACCTGTACACAAAGTATATGAACTGAAAGCAAGGTTTTTACTAAAACCTGACATCGCCAACCGCCAAGTTGATTGGCAATTTGGCTCAAACAAGCAGTGGAGCTTGCTTCTCCTGCCACAACAAGAGGCTCAACAGAGAAGCTTTTCTGCCAGAGATTGAGGGGGAGGCTATGTACCAGTTACCAAGCAAACTTATTCTATTGGCGAGGTACTAGCTCGGCTACCCACAAGGTATATGTTGAATATTCTGTTCTATTTTACACCAAATTGGTGACTTTGACAGATGAAACTTTACTTTGGATACCATTAGTGGCTTGTGAAGTTGAGCGATACAAACCGCGCACAGCAATAAGCTGACGGTACCGCTGCAATGCAGCGCTTCATTATTATATCCTCACAATAGTTTTGCCATGAATGTGTCGCAGGGATAACAGCGCTCTCTAGTGGACTCATTTAGTAACTGCAGCAGAGCTTAGAGAGGAGCCAAAGCATTTAGATACAGCAAAACTGTTCTGAATAAGGGCCCCAATGGATCCAGCTTTGTGTGTTATTTCATTTCTGGATTTATGCAACCGTTTAATGCTACTGCTGTGTTGGCTTCCTTGTAAAACTGAGTATTATTATTGTAGAGGTTCATTATTTTCAGTTACACCAAAGACAAGAAAACAAAAGATGGGAAAATGATGCACAGCCAAAATATTAACTTGCGTGTAACCCTAATCACAAAAGTTTGATGATTCAGACCTTGTGTAAAATTATATTTGAAATGGTATAGGGTTACAAAGAATTTTCTGGCACACAGCATAAGGTTGTATATTTGTGAACTGGGTAATTCAGTGGTACAGAGCCACAGAATGAATTTATGCTCGATATACGACATTGACAGTGAGCATTTAATCATACTCTAAAATGTGGGTATTTATACAGACGATACTGAAGCATATTATGAGAGTTTGAGGATAAGGAGACTGTGATACCTTTGGATGCTGAGCACATTGACCCAGAACCTGGTAAATGCTGGACTGTGATGCCAGTACAGGAGCAGGAGACGTCAGGGCCAGTTGGAAGTGGCAAAGTGAACACAGAATTTGGAAATACTTTGGTTTCACACCAGTTTATCATTATCATTCCTACAACTCGTAGCACAACTAAATACAAAAATAAGAACAACAATAAAATTGAAAATGAGCTTTTCTAGCTGTTGCAACTTTGGTTGTAAATCAGTGCATTATTCATTTTTCAAAGAAAAATATATGAACATGGTCTAAGATGCATAAAGTACAATAAAATAATTTGTTTATTTTTATTGTTTCCTTAATCAGATCATTGTGTTCAGGCCAAGTAACTTGATCAAAAGCACCTGTATATTTTCTGAAATGCAGACCTGATTATCAACAAGCTCTGAAACTGTCTGATGCCTGAAAACAGGGAAAGCAGACTGTAGTAGCATAGAATATTGATTGCTTTTTGATTCTGTTATTTTTTTCTTTCATTTTTTCACAGAATGGCAGTTAAGTATCAGAAAGTAAATATTGTATTTCTTATCTGAGCACTTTCATTGTGTTTAACATTAAAAAATGATTTTAGTTTCCTGCTGATGGCTCAATGATGTGCACTGTTTTGACATTGGTGTTCCTACATTGGGGTTTTTTGGTAAAATTCATGAAACCAATAATTATCAAAAAGTTTGGTCACAGGTCATTGAGAAATGATCACCATCAGAACAGACACACTGCACTGCTGATCAGATGTGAACTAAAAACCCCCTTGCCTTCCTGTCAATACGCCTGTGAACCTTCAGCTGTGTGATAATGTTTGCTTTTTTTACTCTCATTAGAAGGAAATACAAACTTCTCACAATTTGTCAATCTAACTCTCTATTCAGTCTAAAGGCTGGAATTTGCTTTAATAATGATATACAGAATAAAAGGATCTGATAACTCCATCCTTAGCCCTGCTGTCCACACTTGGCTCAGGGGCATGAGTAGAGCCATGAGTGAGGCTTAAAGCCCAGAGTTAGCCTGAAAAAGACTGTGGAAAAGGTAACTGGGCCATTATCCCCAATTCTGACAGAACTGAATGGAGGAAAAGGGGCTATTTGGGTCAGAAGCACAGCTGTAGAACTGTCAGACTTGAGCAGGACATCTTATTCTCAGGTGTAAAGTGCTGCAGTTGGAGAGTGTAGCACAGACATCTTCCTCAGAGCATTGTAGATCTTACAATCCTCATTATCACTCTTTATCAGTGAGCACTATCAATACTACATTTAAAATATTAAGTGTTAAATATTAACACATCACCTCTTTCTTTCAGACTCAGCAGCTGTGGTCTTACAGAGGAGTCCTATGAACTTGTGGTCTCAGCTCTCCAGTCATCAAACTCACCCATGAGAGAGCTGGACCTCAGCTACAATGAGCTGGGAGATTCAGGAGTGGAGCTGCTCTGTGCTGGACTGAAGAGTCCAAACTGTAAACTACAGACACTGGGGTGAGTAGTGCTGTGTACTTTGTGACTTTTAGTAAATAGTTAATGATTATGGCTTCATACCGAGAAACCTTAAACAGCCCCTTCTCTCAATCAAACTTCTCCTCTCTCCAGCCTTCCCTCCTTTGTCCACCTTGGTCCCATCCCTCTCTTCTTACTCCTGTATCACAGCAAAGTAAAGCAGAATCGGGTAATTCAGTGGTACAGTGCCAGAGAATGAATTTATGCTAGATATATGACATTTACAGTGAGAGTTTAAACATACATCAAAATGTGGGTATTTATACAGACTTTACTGAAGTATTACAAGCTTTCCAGGTACTGGGAAAAATTACTCAATTCCAAAGAATTACTGAGCACTTTCCATCCAGCATATTATGAGAGTTTGAGGATAAGGAGACTGTGATACCTTTGGATGCTGAGCACATTGACCCAGAACCTGGTAAATGCTGGACTGTGATGCCAGTACAGGAGCAGGAGACATCAGGGCCAGTTGGAAGTGGCAAAGTGAACACAGAATTTGGAAATACTTTGGTTTCACACCAGTTTATCAGTATCCTTCATACAACTAGTAACACAACTAAATACTAAAATAAGGACCACAATAAAATTGAAAATGAGCTTTTCTAGCTGTTGCAACTTTAAGAAATGAATAATGCACTGATTTACAAGAACCAAATAAAAAATATGAGTATGTTTTAAGGTGCATAAAGTACAATAAAATAATTTTGTTTCCTGAATCAGACTGATAATTGTCATTAAAAATTGGAATCACAATATTTAGCAGAATAATAGGGATTATAATTTTAACCATAATCATTCAGCTCTGAAGTTCAGGCCAGTAAGTTTAACAGAAGCAACTGTGAATGTTCTGAAATGCAGACCTGATTATAAACAAGCACTGAAACTGACTGATGCCTGAAAACAAGGAAAGCAGACTGTAGTAGTCTAGAATATTGATTGCTTTTTGGTTCTGTTATTTTGTCTTTAATATTTTCAGAGAATGGCAGGTAAATATCATAGAGTAATTTTTTTTTCTTACCTGAACACTTTCATTGTGTTTAACATAAACAAAATGATTTTAGTTTCCTGCTGATGGCTCAGTGATGTGCACTGTTTTGACATTGGTGTTCCTACGTTGGGGTTTTTTGGTAAAATTCATTAAACCAATAACTATCAAAAAGTTTGGTCACAGGTCATTGAGAAATGATCACCATCAGAACAGACACGCTACACTGCTGATCAGATGTGAACTAAAAACCCCCTTGCCTTCCTGTGAATACTCCTGTGAACCTTTAGCTGTGTGATAATGTTTGCTTTTTACTCTCATTGGAAGGAAATACAAACATCTCACGACTTGTCAATCTAACTCACTATTCACTCTAAAGGCTGGAATTTGCTTTAATTATGAAATACAGTATAAAATGATCTGATAACTCCATCCTTAGCCCTGCTGTCCACACTTGGCTCAGGGGCATGAGTAGGACCATGAGTGAGGCTTGAAGCCCAGAGTTAGCTTGAAAAAGACTGTGGAAAAGGTAGCTGGGCCATTATCCCCAATTCTGACAGAACTGAATAGAGGAAAAGGGGCTATTTGGGTCAGAAGCACAGCTGTAGAACTGTCAGACTTGAGCAGGACATCTTATTCTCAGGTATAAAGTGCTGCAGTTGGAGAGTGTAGCACAGACATCTTCCTCAGAGCATTGTAGATCTTACAATCCTCAGTATCACTCTTTATCAGTGAGCACTATCAATACTACATTTAAAATATTAAGTGTTAAATATTAACACATCACCTCTTTCTTTCAGACTCAGCAGCTGTGGTCTAACAGAGGAGTCCTGTGAAATTGTGGCCTCAGCTCTCCCATCATCAAACTCACCCCTGAGAGAGCTGGACCTCAGCTACAATAACCTGGGAGATTCAGGAGTGAAGCTGCTCTGTGCTGGACTGAAGAGTCCAAACTGTAAACTACAGACACTGGGGTGAGTAGTGCTGTGTACTTTGTGACTTTTAGTAAATAGTTAGTGATTATGGCTCCATACAGAGAAAAGTTAAACAGCTCCTTCTCTCAATCAAACTTCTCTTCTCACCAGACTTCCTTCCTTTGTCCACATTGGTCCCATCCCTCTCTTCTTACTCCTGTATCACAGCAAAGTAAAGTAGAATCAGGTAATTGAGTGGTACAGTGCCACAGAATGAATTTATGCTAGATATATGACATTGATAGTGAGAGTTTAATCATATTTTAAAATGTGGGTATTTATACAGACTATACTGAAGTATCAAAGGCTTTCCAGGTACTGGGAAAAATCACTCAATTCCAAAGAATTACTGAGCACTTTCCATCCAGCATATTATGAGAGTTTGAGGATAAGGAGACTGTGATACCTTTGGATGCTGAGCACATTGACCCAGAACCTGGTAAATGCTGGACTGTGATGCCAGTACAGGAGCAGGAGACGTCAGGGCCCGTTGAGAGTGGCAAAGTGAACACAGAATTTGAGAATACTTTGGTTTCACACCAGTTTATCATTATCCTTCATACAACTAGTAACACAACTTAATACTAAAATAAGGACCACAATAAAATTGAAAATGAGCTTTTGTAGCTGTTGCAACTTTAAGAAATAAATAATGCACTGATTTACAAGAACCAAAGAAATAATGTGAGCATGTTTTAAGATGCATAAAGTGCAATAAAATTATTTTCTTTCCTGAATCAGACTAATAATTGTGATTAAAAACTGGAATCACAATATTTAGCAAAATAATAGGGATTGTAATTTTAAACGTAATCATCCAGTTCAGAATTTCAGGCCAGTAAATTGAACAGAAGCTACTGTAAATGTTCTAAAATGCAGACCTGATTGTAAACAAGCTCTGAAACTGACTGATGCCTGAAAACAGGGAAAGCAGACTACAGTAGCCTAGAATATTGATTTCTTTTTGGTTCTGTAATTTTGTCTTTATTTTTTTCAGAGAATGGCAGTTAAGTATCAGAGGGTAAATATTTTTGTTTCTTTTCTGAGCACCTTAATTGTTTATAGTTAAACATCAAAAAATGATTTTAGTTTCCTGCTGATGGCTCAGTGATGTGCACTGTTTTGACACTGGTGTTCCTACGTTGGGGTTTATTGGTAAAATTCATAAAACCAATAACAATCAAAACGTTTGGTCAATTGTCATTGAGAAATGATCACCATCAGAACAGACACACTGCACTGCTGATCAGATGTGAACTAAAAACCCCCTTTGCCTTCCTGTGACTACTCCTGTGAACCTTTAGCTGTGTGAGAATGTTTGCTTTTTTACTCTCATTGGAAGGAAAAACAAACTTCTCACAACTTGTCAATCTAACTCACTATTCACTCTCAAGGCTGGAATTTGCTTTAATAATGAAATACAGTATAAAAGGATCTGATAACTCCATCCTTAGCCCTGCTGTCCATACATGGCTCAGGGGCATGAGTAGGACCATGAGAGAGTCTTAAAGTCCAGAGTTAGCCTGAAAAAGACTGTGGAAAAGGTAGCTGGGCCATTAAACCCAAATTCTGACTGAACTGAATAGAGGAATAGGGGCTATTTGGGTCAGAAGCACAGCTGTAGAACTGTCAGACTTGAGCAGGACATCTTATTCTCAGGTGTAAAGTGCTGCAGTTGGAGAGTGTAGCACAGACATCTTCCTCAGAGCATTGTAGATCTTACAATCCTCATTATCACTCTTTATCAGTGAGCACTATCAATACTACATTTAAAATATTAAGTGTTAAATATTAACACATCACCTCTTTCTTTCAGACTCAGCAGCTGTGGTCTTACAGAGGAGTCCTGTGAAATTGTGGCCTCAGCTCTCCAGTCATCAAACTCACCCATGAGAGAGCTGGACCTCAGCTACAATAACCTGGGAGATTCAGGAGTGGAGCTGCTCTGTGCTGGACTGAAGAGTCCAAACTGTAAACTACAGACACTGGGGTGAGTAGTGCTGTGTACTTCGTGACCTTTAGTAAATAGAGTTAGTGATTATGGCTCCATACAGAGAAACCTTAAACCGCTCCTTCTCTCAATCCAACTTCTCCTCTCTCCAGCCTTTCTTCCTTTGTCCACATTGGTCCCATCCCTCTCTTCTTACTCCTCTATCACAGGAATTTACTGCAGGATAAACACCTATGAGTCTTAGGGTTGCCAGCCGTGTTGTTCCTGACCAGAATTACCTTGTGTTGAATTTCAGTGTGAAAGTGGGATTATGTGTATGTTCTATCCACAGACTAGTGTTGAGACAGCAACATGCATTTTATGGTTATTTACCCTGCTCCCTTCTTTTATGGTCCCTTGCCATGCACCCAGACACAGCCTGAGAGGGACAAATGGACTCCACCCCCTTGTAAATACCCCTGAATCAGTGACTAAAGAGGCAACAGGCTTTTCAAGCATGGCAAGGAGCAGAGCTTTACTCAGAAACTAAAACGAAACACTTATGGAAGCCAAAATGGATGTACATTTGGGGTTACCAGTTAAAAGCGGAATTTGGCGTGGTACGACCCTCTTTGTTGTTGGTAAGCCCTAAGATGCCCCCAAATATAGAATCCTTTGATAAACATGCCCAACTACAGGGGGCTATCACCTGTCTCTCTCCCTTAGGCTCCTTCCTCTTCTGGAGCATGTGTGTGCGTGTGTGTGTGCGCGCTCGCGTGCCTGTGAGGGAACGAGTAAGCGAACAGGTTTACTTAAACTATCCTGGAGTTACTCATTAGAACACCTGCAGAGCCTGCAGCATGTAGGTAGGAGATAGTTTGTCGGACGTGGCGTGCCCTTTTCTTGGTGATCGCATCAGCACTGAAGCTCTAATAATTTGCAGAGCTTTACATGGGGAGAGGGAGATTAGACCCTGATTAGATAGCTATTCTATCATTCCCTGATGAGTATCTTTGTGAATTTTCCCATTTTCTGAGCAATCAATAATTAATTTGAGCAACATTCTCCAGTCTCATATTTCAAACATTAGGCAGCACATCATTTCAAGGTGCTTAATTGGCATGACATGGGCTGTGTTGCCATAGCAAATGTTACAGTTAATACAATAACAGAACAATTAACACAATTAATAATGGGTGAATAAAGGAGCAAACATGAATGCATACAATGAATGACTATTTACTAAGATTTATACATTTATTACATTCCTGCACTGGTGACAGGTTGCTACATATAGAGCAGCCAGGGAGGCTGTGTGTCCTTCACCCAGTAAGATTGGTAATTGTCTCTCAACAGGGAGTGTTTCAAAATTTGGATATATTCTTTTACATTTTTCATAGAAGTATTTGTGAATTTTTGTGTCATTTGTGCAGTATAGGAGGAAGTGTAGCTCTGTCTCAGCCTCACCTGTCTCACAGTGATCACATATCCTCTCCTCTTTGGGGCGCCAGGTTTGCTTGTGTCTGCCTGTTTCAATGGCCAGGCTGTGATCACTTCGTCTGTATTTCTTCCAATGTTCCAAATAAGAATCTTTTGTTTGATTTATTAATCGGCTGATTTTAATTGAAGCAGTGCTGGTCTGAAACATGTCATAGTTAGTATTGTTATTTGTTATTTGGTTTGTTAATTTAACAAGACTGAGAGGACTTCTATTGGGGCTTAGCTCTTGGGATAGGAAGGCCTTATATTGGAGAGAATTTGGTTCGCTTGTTTTTAGATGAATCCAGCATTTTAATGCTCTTTTCTGAATGTTAATCATCAAAGGGTAAGATCATACAGCTCACTGGGCTGTGTCTGTATGTTGTCTGGCTCATTTGTTCTTTTTATATATACAATGATTTGACTGTGGTCTGATAGGGAGGTTTGTTGCCTGACAGTGGATGCATTTATGGAGGAGGGGTCCACATCTGTAATGGCAGTACCACACTGTTCCCAAGAACTGAGCTGTAAGTGAACCTTCCAAAGGAGTCCCCTCTGATCCTACCATGAATGATATACAGACCCAAGGTTTGACAGAGATACACTACCCGTCAACCATTTTTATGAATTACATTGTTGTGGCTGTTTGTGGTTTTTGTGATTGGAGTGTGGTACATAGGAGATTGGCCAAAGATGTGTTTGTTTCCTTCAGTGGTGAGGAAGTCAGGGAGAGTACCTGTCCTGGTGTTTAGGTCTCCACAAAGCAGCACACTTCCCTGGGCCTGGAAGTGGCAGATGTCTGTGTGCAGATCATTAAAAGTGGATGCACTGAAACAGGGAGAATCCAATGGGGGGGTGTATATTGCACATAGGTACATATCTTTTTCAGATGGAAAGATTTTTTATTTAATTTTAACCAAAGGTAAGTGTCACCTGTTTTTACTGGGTCAATGAATTTATTTATTTCTTCCTTGTACCACACAATAATTCCTCCAGAATCTCTGCCATGATTTATATGCGTATTTTTAGGAGAAGGGAGAATAATCTCTCTGAAGTTGGGTGGGCATTCTGTGGACACATCAGCATGACACCAGGTTTCACTGAGTAGCACAATATCAGCATTTTCTAAACTACTTACAAATTCAGGATCTGTGCTCTTCAGATCAAGTGATGAGGACCACAGACCCTGGATGTTCCAGCTACAAATTCTTCTGTAGTCAAAATGTAAATATAAATGTATCGTAAAATTAAATAAACTACAAACATGAAACTATATATCTAATTGATTTACAAAGGATTTGCTTATGGTTGAACATATACATTGTATACTCTTAATTATAATAATTATTATTATATATTTATTTATCTATTTTTTTTCTCACTACCCTCTACCTCACTTTCTCACTACCTAATTTGTTGCAGATCAAACCCAGCAGTTGGCAGATTTTTCTCATGTCAGAGCCAGCAGGGCTCTGAGTAGCTGCAGCATAGCCGAGTCCAGGCTGTGTGTGCTGGGCTGCGGCATAGCCGAGTCCAAGCCGTGTGTGCTGGTCTGCAGCATGGCTGAGTCCAGGCCGTGTGTGCTGGGCTGCAGCGTAGCCGAGTCCAGGCCGTGTGTGCTGGGCTGCAGCGTATCCGAGTCCAGGCCGTGTGCGCTGGGCTGCAGCATAGCTGGGTCCAGGCCGTGTGTGCTGGTCTGCAGCATGGCTGAGTCCAGGCCGTGTGTGCTGGGCTGCAGCATAGCTGGGTCCAGGCCGTGTGTGCTGGTCTGCAGCATAGCCGAGTCCAGCCCGTGTGTGGTGGGTTGCGGCGCTGGGCTGCGGCGGGGGGTGGGCAGCGTGGGCATCCTGCTGGGAACCAACAAGCATGTTTTTTAAATTTGAATCCTTTTTCCAAACCCGAATGTTCAACCGAACTGGTTGATCTCACCGCAGCACCCTGCCCCTCACAGCTATGGGAGGAGAAATCACATGTCAGCAATGTCGCTCCTTTTTCACGTTGCAGCACCACCAGTCGCACACTGCCTATGACGTCAGAGGAAGACGTAGTCAGCGTACAATTGGTTCGTGCTGCTGCAGGCGCCCAAGCAGCCCCGAGGAGGACCAATGAGAGATTATTCGCCCGACCTACCCTGTATCGAACCCCCGGTGAGGCTGGCCAATTGTTGCCTTGCCAAATGGAGCCTCTGGTCATGGTTGGGAATGGCGAGGTCGGGAATCGAACCCCCGACCTATGGACACGTAGGCAGGAATTTATCCCACGAGCCACTTGTATTTGGACAGTACCATTGTGATAAATGTTACTGGTAAGCAGATAACAGTCTGAGTCCTCCACTTCACCTGTATTCAGCTGTCGGCCTTTTGAAATCCAATTCTTTTTATGCTTCTGAATTTCTCATATATTGTGGTCTGACAGGTTTCTATCTGTGTAGTTTAGAAAATTAAATTTTTAATTATTTGTTTGCCTCCTGTTGTCGCATAGTCAAGAATTACTGAATTAGTTTCTCTGGACGGTGTTCTATGATTTTGTTTTTGAATAATTTCCTGGCTTTAGCACTCCTGGTACTCTCTGGGTAGATAATCTTGAAGGAGTTCTGCCCTACCTGCTGCAGCACTCTCTGTTCGGCCTAAATTGTTACTTGTTGCCATTTTTTTTTTTTACTAGCCTGTGCTGAGCTGGCCTGTCAATCAAGCTGCTTTACAACTGTCAATTTTAATTGTCACTTTTTCCAGTTGGGACACCCAGCTAGGTGGCTAATGGTAATGCTACACACTTTAATTCAGTGATGAATTAAATCAAAGAATTTCCATTTGCTTATTTAAAGAATGAAAAGGACCTTATAAATAACTGAACTTACGGATTGTCAATAAGGATGTCATATTAGTTTTGTATTTGTGTTTAATTTGTAGTTTATTTCAGTTAATCCATTCTGAAGATGTTTTTATCAAGAGCTCATCTTTCTGTGATTCACCCTCCATTCAGAACAAATTTTATTCTTTGCCTTTGAGTCTTATATCAATGGAAGTTTCCTTTGTCACATTAGAGAGGCTGAACACATTAGCAAGGCAACCGTTACTCTTCCTGTTACTCTTCTGCACTGTTAAGATAATATGTGATGTGGCCCACATGATTACAAATGCTGAATCCAAGTGGCCAGGCTCTGTCCATGACTCAGATTAAATTTTTACAAAAATTACACTGTACGCCCATATGATTATAGGACAGTTTGATGGTGTCCTACTTGGGGACAGAGAGTTCCCCTTCCTGCCCTCTCTGATGACCTCTTACCCTGACCCTGAGCCGTCTCTATATGTTATCATATTCTCTTTGTTATACAGTCAACTCCAGAATTATTGGAACCCCTGACTGGAAATGCAGTAAAAATACAATAAGAAAATAAATAGTAACATTATTGAGATTAACTCTAAATGCATAGATGTGAAAAACATTGTAGTTTATGAACATTCCTATTATTCCAAAATCATACATGTATTTAACAAATAAACAAATTCATTAAAAAGAAGAATTCATAATTATTGGGTCTTATACAGTTTGACAAGGTTAAGGCACACATTTGGATGGATTTTGGACCATTCTTCTTTGCAGATCCTTTCAAGATCATTCACATTCTTGGGTTTGTGCTTATCATCTGCTCTCTTCAGTTTAGCCCACAGATTTTCCATCGTATTGAGGTCTGATGACTGAGATGGCCATTGCAGAACATTGATTTTGTTGTGCCAGAAATATTTCAGTGTGGATTCGGAGGTGTGCTTTGGGTCATTGTCTTGGTGGAAAGTTCACCTACAACCAAGTCTCAGCCTTCTGGCAGAGGCAACCAGATTGTCAGCCAAAATTGCCATATACTTGGTGGAATCCATTGAGCCATCGATCTTTACCAGTGCCCCTGGACCTCTGAAATTAAAACAGCCCCAAAACATCACTGACCCACCACCATGTTTCACCGTGGGTATGAGGTGCCTTTCCTTGTATGCATCTGTTTTTGGACGCCAAACATGCCGATGCTTTATCTGAACAAAACATTTAATTCTGGTCTTATCTGACCACAGCACCTTCATCCAATATTTATTGAAATTATTTTTTGGCTGATTGCAAGTGCTTGCTTCTGTGTCTTGGGGTTAGAAAAGGCTTTATTGTTGCATCCCTTCTAAAAATCATGTGGTTATGGAGGTGGCATCTGATGGTGCTTTTTGAAACCTGGTGACCCCAAGATGCCACCAAGGCCTGCAATTCCTTCACAGTGATTCTTGGGGATTTTTTTTGCTTCTCTCACCATCCTCCTCCCTAACCTAGGAGCAGAATGCATTTGTGTCCTTTTCCTGTCAGGTTTTCAACTGTTCCATGTTTACATCTAATAATTATTTTATTATTATTTTAATTATTTTTAAAAATATTATACATATTTTTAAAAAATTGCTCTGACTGTGCTCAGTGGTATATTTACTCCTTTGTGGATCATCTTGTAGCCATTACCAGTTATGAAAGTCTACAACCATCTGTCTCTTTTAAACTGCCATTTTTTTTGTTTTCTTCATGTTGTTGGATGGCAAAGGGATTTTTTTAAGCGTGGTACCTCATTTTTATACCCTAGTGAAACTGGAAGTGATGTAATGATAAAATATAGTTCCCTAACTCTTAGATGAACTTAAATTAGATGAATTTCATTCCTGGCTTAAATTTGGTAGATTTTATTAATGATAATATTTAGGAGTGCCACTAATTGTGAAACTTTGATCTGGAGGAAATTAGTTTTTAATTAAATTAATGAATGGTTGGCTCAATTGAAACATTAATACACAACAGTAGTTGTTACATGTTGGCATTTTGAGTTTATCTCCATAATGTTGTTATGTATTTTTTGTTGTAATTTTACCACATTTTCAGTCAGTTTTCCTGTGTGTGTTGTGCACATGAGGATAAACGTAGGAGTAAGAGCTGGGAGAGTAAGAGAGGGAACAATGGGTTCTTCCTAGTTTTATAACTTTCTTGCCCATTGCATGTTTCTGGGGTTACAGAATTTGCTGACTGTAACTGAGGATGTCAGGCTGGGGCAGTGCTATAAACATCACTGGTGTTTCCTGTGGAGTGTGTGGAAATGTAGTTCCATTGTCCCTACACCCCCCTTTGGTCTCAGGATGCAGCTTAAGCCAGTATTCCTTTAGAGCACAAAAGTCATTCAACACCCCACAGGTTCTCAAGTTCATTTGACTGGTTATGACAGTTTGGCAAATCTGGGCATTTCATACACAGCTGTAGACATCTGGGCAGTTATATGTAACATTTAACCAATCATGAATAACATATCAAAAGAGAACACTACTAACAGTCAAGGACTGTCTATTAAGGTACACGCATGTCTACTGACAAACACAATCTATAAAATATAATGGAAAATAAGAAAACAGTAGCACCTGGGAGGTTTATGCTTAAAGTGGTCAGGAGTGTTAGTGAGGTAGAGTATGAGTGGTCAGTGATCCAGTCATGAGAAGTCTGAGGGGGGTGCCCTATGGATCAGATGAACTTTTGACTACAGCTTTAGGTCTGGTCTGGCCCAGAATGGACTGGACTGTTTAGTCCCTTCAGACAGGAGCTGCTGTGGAAGGGTGATTCCTGGCTGTTACCCCCAGGTACCCTTGTGCTGTTCTGACAGAGACTGTTTATCCTGGTGACTGTATCAAGAAATGGAAATACAGACATAATGATCTCATTTCTATAGGTCATCCTAGTTTGTGTGATATCCTAACCAGGAGATGTATGTTAACAGTCTTACATTAGTGGTACTTCCTGAAGTCCAGCTAATTACTGACTTACATGACACTGGGTCAGTGAGCAGCTACTCACAATGAGGAGGTGTTGTGAAAAATGTAAGAATGGGGCAGCACTCTAGGGATGTGCCCAATGCACCTGCAAAGATCATCCTGTAGCTGTGGTTGCCTGATTGGGCTGGGTTTAACAGTCTACAGTAACTGATTAAATTACCATTAAGGTGGAGTTGAACAAAGAGAGAAGAGAGTGATGGAGGAGGAGAGGTACTCTGTTTGCAGGTTTCCTTTTCCTGATGAGCATATGGGAACTTATGTTCCTTTCTAAGCAGTGCAGCTACTGTCAAACTATTCTGAGCTTCCTTCCCCATCTGTGTCCGTACCTGTGGGTCTACCTGAATTATCTTCTCTCCAATTTTTGCTGTCAACTACAACTGGAGTAAAATTTTTGGCCAAAAGGTTTTCTTAATGTGTTTTTGGGGCTCTAAGGTTCTGAGGGAGTGACTTGGCACTTGCTCTGGACCTTCTGGTCAACCTCAGTTTTTTCATTTGTGGCACGATACACAAGGTGTCCCAAATGGTCTGGGCTCCTCTTTTTATATTATGCATTGATTGTTTATCTCTTGAGGACAAAACAACATGAATATGAATACAAGGGTGGAAGTTGTGTAAGAAGAGAGATTTGAAAGTTTGACTCTCTCCTACACCTGGCCTGTATTTAGACATGCTGTAGCTACATACATTATTTTTTTTGCATTTGACCATGATGAAGCTCTCCTGCATCATGTCCACTCCATGCTGTGGAAGACGTTTTGTTTAGTTTCCAGTCTTGCCTGCGTTAATGTTTTGTGGTTGCAATCTTTTACGATGTTGTGTGTTTTTGTAAAATGAGGCCAGACTTTCTACTGTTTCTGTGGCATAGTGAATGCACTTCATGGTGAACAAACAAGCTGAAGGCATTTTCCTCCTCTGGCATGTAGTTGCATAGGCCAGTGTGATGGTAAGCCAGTCAGATATAACCTTAAATTTTCACAAAACTAATGGTGATTGGCATGCAGATTGTTATGATGGATGTTATTTCTTGGATAAAAATTACAGTACAGAAATTTGGCACTGAATTTTTTTACATATCCCATTAGTATAGGCAATAAAATCAATGGCTGTTCTGTTCTGAAGAGTTGTGTTTTCCCCTCTAAATTATAAAAAGTGTTGATGGTGTCAATATTGTCTCAAACTGTTCAACAGTATCAGTGAGGTATCAATAAGATCTTAATGATACCCATCCCTAGTGAGAGGTAACTGTAGTGAAACACAGTTTGTGTTCCCTGTGTGGAGGGGTATAAATCATACGATTGTCAGAAGATTCAGGCTGAGATCTTCTGGTCCCCCCTTTGGAAGGGTGCAGGATTAAAGGCCTGAATAGACTGAAAGGTTTTGGTTAGAGGAAGGAGAAGAATGATGCTCAGAGCAGCCTGAGTCACAAGTAGACCCCCCTTTCCCCTTTTCACTGTGTGGAGAGTGAGATATCAGCACATGGTCTGATGTGGTTTCCACTGAAACACTGCTTAGTGAAGTAGAGTGGGACCTGAGGTTGGCTAGACCAGATATTGGACCCAGATCAGAATGCAAAGTGTTTCTGTGCACCTGGTTATATGTGGCTCCTTGCAGAATTGAGGTGAGTGGGGATGAGACTTTAACCGCTGAAAGAAAAGAAGGTGTGTCTTGTGACTGCAGTACTGCAGAGTGTTCACTTTTAAGAGAAAAAATAAAAGGAAAAAATCCTCTCTGTAGGAGCAGAGATCTGATTTGGCAGAATGCAAATCATCCAGATACTGCAGAGCTTTTTTGCTAAAGGTTTGTAGATCTTGGAGGATGTTTGTTTTGAGCTCTCAGGTTTACAATCTCACTCCCTAGTTACTCATCTGCAAAGGAGGGTAAGGGCTGGCTTGCCTTGAGAGAGCCAAGACAGAGCATGACTGTGTATAATTCAGTTCAAATCAGGTTAAGAGCAATTTAATAATGCCATTAAATTTCAGAGGTACTGAAGATGTTGGTATGCCATTAAAATGACCAAATGGACAATTATTTTCATGATTCAGAGATAATAATAATTGGGCAGTCTGTAGTCTAGTGGCTAAGGTGCATGACTGGGATCCCCAAGCTTAGCCATAACAAGAACACCATTGCTGCTGGACCCTTAATTTAGTTGGTTGAGGATGAACAAGGAAAAGAAAATTGTGGGGAAAAAACAATATTCGAGTGGAGTTAACAAGTTTTGGGAGATCCGCTTCCAGGATTTACCCGACACCGCCGAACTGCACGAGAGTGAGAGACTTCCATCAATTGTAAGCTATTTTTTCATTATCATTCCCGTTTGGAATGCTGGGCTTCTTTCTTTTGACGAGGGAAGGTTTGTTGGAGCTCTCAGTCCAGTAGGCTCCACTCGGACATTGTAGGCGATCACTCCAGTAAAAGTGGAGTGCGTGAACTTGACTACTTGGTGGAAGTCTCTCGCTTAAAGGATGTTTTAGAACACAACTGGCAGGCTAAATACTTGGCTACAGTATGAAACATCGATTTGACTGCATTCAGAATTTAAATATGATTGTCAAACCTACTTTACTGCTGTCTCATATGACCATCTATGATTGAGTTTACTTTGTAAAGGTACCAGAGTCAGACATAACGGCGCCATTTTGAGTCCCTATAGATTCACAATTCTAGCTCTGTGGTAACCCCTCATCACTCCATGAGGGACACAGCAAAATATTTTACTCGCAGTTACATTTATCCTAGTTACATAAATTCATGTAATGGAACTGGACACAACTAGGGAAGAGACAATCTAGTCACAACTGAGGTCAACGTAGGATATGTGTCAGAAGGCTAAATTATGGCGACTGCAAGATTATAAAGTGAGACCTGTACAAAAACTATGTGAACTCAAAGCAAGGTTTTTACGAAAACCTGACATCACCAGCAGCCAAGTTGATTGGCAATTAGGCTCAAACAAGCAGTGGAGCTTGCTTCTCCTGCCACAATAAGAGACTCAACAGAGAAGCGTTTCTGCCAGAGATTGAGAGGGAGGCTATGTACCAGCTACCAAGCAAACTTATTCTATTGGCGAGGTACTAGCTCGGCTACCCACAAGGTGTATGTTGAATATTCTGTTCTGTTTTACACCAAATTGGTGACTTTGACAGATGAAACTTTAATTTGGATACCATTAGTGGCTTGTGAAGTTGAGCGACAAACCGCGCACAGCCATAAGCTAGCAGTACTGCTGCAACGCAGCACTTCATTATTATATCCTCACAATAGTTTTGCCATGAATGTGTCGCAGCCTGTTCTCTGTGGAGGGATGACAGCGCTCTCTATTGGACTCATTTAGTAACTGCAGCAGAGCTTAGAGAGGAGCCAAAGCATTTAGATACAGCAAAACTCTTCTGAATAAGGGCCCCAATGGATCCAGCTTTGTGTGTTATTTCATTTCTGGTTTTATGCAACCGGTTAATGCTACGGCTGTGTTGGTTTTCTTGTAAAACTGAGTATTGTTGTTGTAGAGGTTCATTATATTCAGTTACACCAAAGGCAAGTAAACACAACAAAAGATGGGAAAATGATGCACAGCCAAAATATTAACTTGCTTCTAACCCTAATCACAAAAGTTTGATAATTCAGATCTTGTGTAAAATTATATTTCAAATGATATAGGGTTACACGGAGTTTTCTGGCACACGGCATAGGGTTATATATTTGTGAATCAGGTAATTCAGCGGCACAGTGCCACAGAATGAATTTATGCTAGATATATGACATTGACAGTGAGAGTTTAATCATACTTCAAAATGTGGGTATTTATACAGACTATACTGAAGTATCAAAGGCTTTCCAGGTACTGGGAAAAATCACTCAATTCCAGAGAATTACTGAGCACTTTCCATCCAGCATATTGTGAGAGTTTGAGGATAAGGAGACTGTGATACCTTTGGATGGTGAGCACATTGACCCAGAACCTGGTAAAT
Source organism: Albula glossodonta (assembly GCA_019788955.1). Lineage (NCBI taxonomy): Eukaryota > Metazoa > Chordata > Actinopteri > Albuliformes > Albulidae > Albula > Albula glossodonta. The sequence goes on along the minus strand of JAFBMS010001350.1, from coordinate 14,839 downwards.
GCTGGACTGTGATGCCAGTACAGGAGCAGGAGACGTCAGGGCCAGTTGAAAGTGACAAAGTGAACACAGAATTTGAAAATACTTTGGTTTCACACCAGTTAATCATTGTCAGTCATACAACTAGTAACACAACTAAATACTAAAATAAGGACCACAATAAAATTGAAAATGAGCTTTTCTAGATGTTGCAACTTTGAGGAATGAATAATGCACTGATTTACAAGAACCAAAGAAAAAATATGAGCATGTTTAAAGATGCATAAAGTGCATTAAAATAATTTTGTTTCCTGAATCAGACTGATGATTGTGATTAAAAATTGTAATCACAATATTTAGCAAACTAATTGGGATTATAATTTTAACCACAATCAATCATTTCTGAATTTCAGGCCAGTAAATTGAACAGAAACACCTGTGAATGTTCTGAAATGCAGACCTGATTATAAACAAGCACTGAAACTGACTGATGCCTGAAAACAGGGAAAGCAGACTGTAGTAGCCTAGAATATTTATTGCTTTTTGGTTCTGTAATTTTGCCTTTAATTTTTTCAGAGAGTGGCAGATAATTATCAGAGAATAAATATTTTTGTTTCTTATTTGAGCACCTTAATTTTTTGTTTTTAAACATCAAAAAATGATTTTAGTTTCCTGCTGATGGCTCGGTGATGTGCACTGTTTTGACATTGGTGTTCCTATGTTGGGGTTTTTTGGTAAAATTCATAAAATAAATAACTATCAAAAAGTTTGGTCACAGATCATTGAGAAATGATCACCATCGGAACAGACACGCTGCACTGCTGATCAGATGTGAACTAAAAACCCCCTTGCCTTCCTGTGACTACTCCTGTGAACCTTTAGCTGTGTGATAATGTTTGCTTTTTACTCTCATTGCAAGAATATACAAACATCTCATGTCAATCTAACTCACTATTCACTCTAAAGGCTGGAATTTGCTTTAATTATGAAATACAGTATAAAAGGATCTGATAACTCCATCCTTAGCCCTGCTGTCCACACTTGGCTCAGGGGCATGAGTAGGGCCATGAGTGAGGCTTAAAGCCCAGAGTTAGCCTGAAAAAGACTGTGGAAAAGGTAGCTGGGCCATTAGCCCCAATTCTGACAGAACTGAATAGAGGAAAAAGGGCTATTTGGGTCAGAAGCACAGCTGTAGAACTGTCAGACTTGAGCAGGACATCTTATTCTCAGGTGTAAAGTGCTGCAGTTGGAGAGTGTAGCACAGACATCTTCGTCAGAGCATTGTAGATCTTACAATCCTCATTATCACTCTTTATCAGTGAGCACTATCAATACTACATTTAAAATATTAATTGTTTAATATTAACACATCACCTCTTTCTTTCAGACTCAGCAGCTGTGGTCTTACAGAGAAGTCCTGTGAAATTGTGGCCTCAGCTCTCCAATCATCAAACTCACCCGTGAGAGAGCTGGACCTCAGCAACAATAACCTGGGAGATTCAGGAGTGAAGCTGCTCTGTGCTGGACTGAAGAGTCCAAACTGTAAACTACAGACACTGCACCTCAGCTACAATAATCTGGGAGATTCAGGAGTGAAGCTGCTCTGTGCTGGACTGAAGAGTCCAAACTGTAAACTACAGACACTGGGGTGAGTAGTGCTGTGTACTTTGTGACTTTTAGTAAATAGTGATTATGGCTCCGTACAGTGAAACCTTAAACAGCTCCTTCTCTCAATCCAACTTCTCCTCTCTCCAGCCTTCCTTCCTTTGTCCACATTGGTCCCATCCCTCTCTTCTTACTCCTCTATCACAGCAAAGTAAAGCAGAATAAAACCCCATGAGTCTTAGGGTTGCCAGCTGTGTGGCTCCTGACCAGAATTATCTTGTGTTGAAGTTCAGTGTGAAAGTGGATTATGTGTGTGTTCTATCCATAGACTAATGTCGAGACAGCAACATGCATTTTATGGTTATTTACCCTGCTCCCTTCTTTTATGGCCCCTTGCCATGCACCCAGACACGGCCTGAGAGGGACAAATGGACTCCACCCCCTTGTAAATACCCCTGAATCAGTGACCAAAGAGACAACAGGCTTTTCAAGCATGGCAAGGAGCAGAGCTTTACTCAGAAACTAAAACGAAACACTTATGAAAGCCACCTGCAGAGCCTGCAGCATGTAGGTAGGAGATAGTTTGTCGGACGTGGCGTGCCCTTTTCTTGGTGATCGCATCAGCACTGAAGCTCTAATAATTTGCAGAGCTTTACATGGGGAGAGGGAGATAAGATCCTGATTAGATAGCTATTCTATCATTCCCTGATGACTATTTTTGTGAATGCTACCATTTTTCTCACCTTAAATTTATTTTTTAAAAATAACACTCATGATTACAGGACAGTTTGATGGGACAGAGAGTTCCCCTACCTGCCCTCTCTGGTGACCTCTTACCCTGACCCTGAACCTTCTCTATATGTTGTCTACATTCTCTATGTAACATCCAATTTACCATTAGTTTAGGTGAATATTGAATGAGTGGACTATGCTTTTTACAAGTTTATAGTCTTATAAATTTACTTTCGACTCATTGACTCAGTCAGCATATTTTTCTGTGTTGGACTGAGAGTAGTTATAGTGTGAGTTTTCCTGTGTGTGTTCTGCACATGAGGATAAACTTATGAGTAAGAGCTGGGAGAGTAAGAGAGGGAACAATGGAACAATTCTTCCTAGTTCTATAACTTTCATTGCCCATTGTGTTTTTCTGGGGTTACAGAATTAGCTTACTGGAACTGAGGATGTCAGGCTGGGGCGGTGCTGTAAACATCACTGGTGTTTCCTGTGGAGTGTGTGGAAATGTAGTTCCATTGTCCCTACACCCCCCTTTGGTCTCAGTATGCGGCTTAAGCCAGTATTCCTTTACAGCGCAAAAGTCATTCAACATTCCACAGGTCCTCAAGTTCATTTGACTGGTTATGACAGTTTGGCAAATCTGGGCAGTTCATACACAGCTGTAGACATCTGGGCAGTTATGTGTAACATTTAACCAATCATGAAAACATATCAAAAGAGAACACTACTAACAGTCAAGGACTGACTATTAAGGTATACTCATATCTACTGACAAACACAATCTATAAAACATAATGGAAAATAAGAAAACAGCAGCTGGGAGGTTTATGCTTAAAGTGGTCAGGAGTGTTAGTGAGGTAGAGTATGAGTTGTCAGTGATCCAGTCATGAGAAGTCTGAGGGTGGTGCCCTATGGATCAGATGAACATTTGACGACAGTTTGAGGTCTGGTCTGGCCCAGACTGGACTGGACTGTTTAGTCCCTTCAGACAGGAGCTGCTGTGGAAGGGTGATTCCTGGCTATTACCCCCAGGTACCCTTGTGCTGTTCTGACAGAGACTGTTTATCCTGGTGACTGTATCAAGAAATGGAAATACAGACATAATGATCTCATTTCTATAGGTCATCCTAGTTTGTGTGATATCCTAACCAGGAGATGTATGTTAACAGTCTTACATTAGTGGTACTTCCTGAAGTCCAGCTAATTACTGACTTACATGACACTGTGTCAGTGAGCAGCTATTCACAATGAGGAGGTGTTGTGAAAAATGTAAGAATGGGGCAGCACTCTAGGGATGTGCCCAATGCACCTGCAAAGATCATCCTGTAGCTGTGGTTGCCTGATTGGGCTGGATTTAACAGTCTACAGTAACTGACTAAATTACCATTAAGGTGGAGTTGAACAAAGAGAGAAGAGAGTGATGGAGGAGGAGAGGTACTCTGTTTGCAGGTTTCCTTTTCCTGATGAGCATATGGGAACTTATGTTCCTTTCTAAGCAGTGCAGCTACTGTCAAACTATTCTGAGCTTCCTTCCCCATCTGTGTCTGTACCTGTGGTTCTGCCTGAATTATCTTCTCTCCAATTTTTGCTGTCTTTGGATTGAGAAAAACAACTAGAGTAAAATTTTGGCCAAAAGGTTTTCTTAATGTGTGTTCGGGGCTCTTAGGTTCTGAGGGAGTGACTTGGCACTTGCTCTGGACCTTCTGGTCAACCTCAGTTTTTTCATTTGTGGCACGATACGCAGGGTGTCTCAAATGATCTGGGCTTCCCTTTTAATCTTATGCATTGATTGTTTATTTCTTAAGGACAAAACAACATGAGTGTGAATACAGGGGTCGAGGTCATGTAAGAGGAGAGATTTGAAAGTTTGACTCTCTTCTGTACCTGGCATATCTCTAGCGTGTATTTAGACATACTGTAGCAACATATATTATTTTTTTTTCCAACTGAACATGAAGTTCTTGTGCATCATGTCCACTCCATGCTGTGAAAGACAGTTTGTTTTGTTTATTGTATTTCCAGTTTTGCCTGCTTTTAATTTTGTGGTTGCAATCTTTTGTGATGTTTGGGCCAGCTTATATCGGGGTAGCCCCACCCATCCAGCATGTACCAACTTTGCACAACAAACAAACATTAACATGTATCATAATATGCAGATAACAGGGATAACAAATAGATCACATCCATACATTTCAATATAATGTATCATGATTTCATCATTCCTCTGCAATGATAGTCTTATATTTGTTATACAAAACAGCACTAAATTACAAAAACATTTCAAACAATTTCTTTAAAATGGTGGCGTCTGAGGACCGCCCTGAAATGTATCCGTGCTTTTGGGTCAGGCACTTCATAAGCCTGCCCAGCTAAACGCTCGGTTTGGTCCCTTCCACCCTCCGTAGTACCCGGAAGCATTACAACAGCAACCAAAAGATACGAAAACAGCACAAACACTGAGCGCTCCAACATACACCGAACAATAACCAGATAAGTAAAATAAAAGACTCAAAACAATAACCAAATGTGTGTATTAGTGTGATTAAGGTTGGCATATTAAACAGAGAGGGAAAAACGAATGCAGAATGTTCGTGTATGTGTGTATGACCCAGGGCATATGCTAACACAACTGTGTGTGCACTCACTGCAAGCTAGCTACCACAGACAGGGGAACTTTGTATGGGAAAAAAAGTGAGCATTAAATGGCGCCGCAAGCCATGACAGAGCCCTCCGTCACAGTGTGTTATTGTAAAATGAAGCCAGACTTTCTACTGTTTTTGTGGCAAACTGTTCAACAGTATTAGAAAGGAATCAATATGATCTTAATGATACCTATCCCTAGTGAGAGGTAACTACAGTGAAACACAGTTTGTGTTGCCTGTGTGGAGGGGGATAAATCATTAGATTGTCAGAAGTTTCGTGCTGAGATCTTCTGGTCCCCCCTTTGGAAGGGTGCACAGTAAAACTGGCTTCATTCTCCTGCTGGGAGGAAACATTGGTGATTTAACACGCTCTCTGGTGAGAATGTTCCACTTCTCTCTCAGAGGCAAAGGCTTAGATGACAGCGGTCTGGGGAGCGATCTCCCATCTGATGCTGTAAACTAAGCATAAGTGCTGTTCAGCCCATAGGTTTGTCCCTTATGGCCAGAGTTTCATAGAGAGCCCACCTCTTCCTGGTGCAGGTGAGATGAGGTCCATAAAGTTACATCAGCACGGCCAGAGGATTAAAGACCTGAATAGACTGAAAGGTTTTGGTTAGAGGAAGTAGAAGAATGATGCTCAGAGCAGCCAAAAGAGTCACAAGTAGACCCCCCTTTCCCCTTTTCACTGTGTGAAGAGTGAGATATCAGCACATAGTCTGATACGGTTTCCACTGAAACACTGCTTAGTGAAGTAGAGTGGGACCTGAGGTCGGCTAGACCGGATATTGGACCCAGATCAGAATGCAAAGTGTTTCTGTGCACCTGGTTATATGTGGCTCCTTGCAGAATTGAGGTGAGTGGGGATGAGACGTTAACCACTGAAATAAAAGAAGGGGCGTCATGTGACTGCATTACTGCAGAGCGTTCACTTTTAAGAGAAAAAATAAAAGGAAAAAATCCTCTCTGTAGGAGCAGAGATCTGATTTGGCAGAATGCAGATCATCTAGATACTGCAGAGCTTTTTTGCTAAAGGCTTGTAGATCTTGGAGGAAGTTTGTTTTGAGCTTTCAGGTTTACAATCTCACTCCCTAGTTACTCATTTGCAAAGGAGGGCAAGGCTGGCTTGCCTTGAGAGAGCCAAGACAGAGCATGACTGTGTGTACTTCAGTTCAAATCAGGTTAAGGGCAATTTACTAAAATTTCAGAGGTACTGAAGATGTTGGTATGCCAGTAAAATGACCAAATGGACAATTATTTTCATGATTCAGAGATAATAATTGGGCAGTCTGTAGTCTAGTGGCTAAGGTGCATGATTGGGGTCCCCAAGGTTGGTGGCTCAAGCCCCAGCTTAGCCACAGCAAGAACACCATTGCCGTTGGACCCTTGATCAAGTCCCTTAACCCCACATTGCTCCCAGGGGGGATTAACCCTTGGTTAGCCTAATCAATTGTAAGTCACTTTGGATAAATAGCATCTGCTAAATGACTGTAATGATTGTTCATAATTAATTAAAGCTGTCTCTCATATTGATTTGAATGATTAAGGGTGATTTATAATACCAATAATGAATTTCAAAGCTGCTTGGATAGGGGCCCCATTATGTCTTTTGTGAGGAGCCTCACTCCCTCCTTCTTCTACAGGGGCCCCACTCTCTGCCTGTTTTCCAAAATTGAATAGCATTTGTCATTCTAAAAAAAACATTAAATACAGCCAAATGATATTATCACAAAACATTGAATATGCCAAAATCTATCCTCACACATGAGGGCACAACAAAATGTAGAGTAAATGTACAATTCAGCACATGGGAAGCAGAAAATATGAGGATAATGCTGTTCCTCACAAAGGCTCCAGTTAATTGCAGGTGAAGTGTATGTAGTGCAAGAACAAACAGATAACACAATATGTTCATTTTAACAGTCCCAGCACAAGGCACCAATTAAAAGTAATCAACCTCATAAAATGACTTAAGCCATAACCTTCGATTTAAAAAACATTAAATGTATTGTTAATAGGAATTACCATACCCTTTAAACAATACAATTATTGATAATTGGTATTGGGGATCTAACCAGTTTTTGAAGGCTTTGTTCTATGAATAGAGTGGCTACAGTCAATGTTTAAGTGATAACACAGACAACCAGTTATAAATACAAAGGCTTCATTATTCACAATGATAAAAATATGTGTATGAAAGTGAATCTGAGTGCATGTACATGACTTATAACACACAGAGTGTGTGTGTGTGTGTGTGTGTGTGTGTGTGTGTGTGTGTGTGTTTTCTCCACAGGCTGGGATGGTGTATATATATATATACTGTGTGTGTGTGTGTGAGTGAGTGACTCCAGCTGGGACACACATATACTGTCACACTCCGAACCCAGCACAGAGGGGGTGTGTGTGTGTGTTTTTTCTCCATAAGTTGGTGTATATTTATTGTGTGTGTGTGCGCGCGTGTGTGTGTGTGTGTTTTCTCCACAGGCTGGGTTGGTGTATATTTATAATGTGTGTGTTTGTGTGTGTTTTCTCCACATGCTGGGATGGTGTATATTTATTGTGTGTGTGTGTGTTCTCTCCACAGGCTGGGTTGGTGTATATTTATAGTGTGTGTGTTCTCTCCACAGGCTGGGTTGGTGTATATTTATTGTATGTGTCTGTGTTCTCTCCACAGGCTGGGTTGCTGTAATCTCACAGAGGGCTGCTGTGATGATCTGGCCTCAGTCCTGCATTCTCCCCACTCAGAGCTGAGAGACCTGGAGCTCAGAGACAACGAGCTGCAGGATTCAGGAATGAGAGCGCTCTCTGCTGGACTGGAGGACCCACTCTGTAAACTGCAGAGACTGGGGTGAGTAACAAACACAAACCCCCTTTTTCATGAAGGGCTCAAATGTGACTAAATATCCCACTAATATTAATAATGACTCAGGCTAAAGCTTTCTGTTCACTTTGCACAGTCATTCTGTGACGTTAAAATGCGTGTTTTTCCAATGGCAATTTCAGTGTTCATAAGGGAATAAAATACTGAATTGTTACCTTTGGAAATTATTCATTCAGTATTACAATATTAATTACATACCTTCAATTACACAAAACAAAGAAGTAAATGAGTCTGTCTCACTCATTAAAATAATGACAATAAGGTGTATACTACTAATTCCACAGCCCTGCCATTTTATATTCAGATTCTGTAAGGTGTGTAACACACTGCTATGTGTTTGATAATGATAATCACCAATTCCACAGCCCTGTCATTTTATATTCAGATTTTGAAAGGTGTGTTTGACCAGAGCTGGTCTCCTCTCTGCAGGCTGTCAGGCTGTCGAGTCACAGAGAGAGGTTGTGATTCTCTGGCTTCAGCTCTGCGTTCAAACCCGTCACACCTGAGAGAGCTGGATCTGAGCTACAATCACCCAGGAGACTCAGGAGTGAGAGCGCTCTCTGCTGCTAAACTGGACACACTTACACTGCTGTAAGTACAGAGAGTTTCCACACTGCACGTCATAGACACACTGCTGTAAGTACAGAGAGTTTCCACACTGCACCTCAGACACACTGCTGTAAGTACAGAGAGTTTCCACACTGCACCTCATAGACACACTGCTGTAAGTACAGAGAGTTTCCACACTGCACCTCATAGACACACTGCTGTAAGTACAGAGAGTTTCCACACTGCACCTCATAGACACACTGCTGTAAGTACAAAGAGTTTCCACACTGTGTTTCACTCAGTCACTGTCTGTTCTGCTGTTCCTACAGTGTGGACCATGGAGGAGAGAGCAGGAACAAACCAGGACCCAGGAAATGTGAGTCTGTCAGCACTGAACACTCACTCTCTCCATTTCCTCTCCTCCCTCTCTCCCTCTTTCTTTCACATCTATTTTCAGCTCTTTTTTCCAGCCCCTCTCTTCACCATTCTCTTTTTCACGCTCAGACAAAAGTCTGTCCATACATACAGCACTGTGTGTGTGTGTGCGTGCGTGCGCATATGCATGTGTGTGTGTTTCTCATGGTCATTGAGTTCAGTCATTGAGTTCAGTTTGTGTTTATTTGCAGATGGTGTTTACAAACATTCGCCCACCTACACATAAACACACACACAAACAACCCCACATACTCCAAACACACACATGAACACACACACACAGAGGTGCACACACATACAAACACAACCCTGTTTCTCTCTTTCTCTCACACACACGAATAACGATAATTAATCTCATTAATGTCTCTGGTTTGCAGATGGCTGTCAGCTCACACTGGATCCAAACACAGTGAATAGATTCCTGTCTCTGTCTGAGGGGAGCAGGAAGGTGACAGACTCAGAGATAGAGCCGCAGCCATATCCTGATCATCCAGAGAGATTTGACAGCTGGCACCAGGTTTTGTGCAGAGAGAGTCTGTCTGAACGCTGCTGTTACTGGGAGGCTGAGTGGAGTGTGCCTGAGTGGGGAGGGGTTGATATAGCAGTGACATATAAAGGAATCAGCAGGATAGGATGGGATGCTGACTGTAGGTTTGGACGGAATAAAAACTCCTGGAGGCTGGAGTGCTCTAAACACAGTTACTCTGTCAGGCACAATAATAATCAAACACGCATACCTGCCCCCCCCTCCCCCTACTGCAGAGTAGGAGTGTGTGATGATGGTGAAGGAGTGTGTGTGTACAGAGTAGGAGTGTGTGTGGACCATCTGGCCAGCACTCTGTCCTTCTACAGCGTCTCTGAGTCTGACACACTGACCCTCCTGCACAGATTCCACACCAACTTCACTGAACACACACCCCTCTGTGCTGGGTTTGGAGTGTATGGATCTAACGCCTCAGTGTCCCTGTGCCAACTGGAATAGAGTCACACACACACCCCTCTGTGCTGGGTTTATAGTGTGTGGGTATAACACCTCAGTGTCCCTATGCTAGCTGGAGTAGAGTTTCTCTCACACACACAAACACACACACACGCACTCTCCCTGTGACACATATCCACTCCAGCTCACACACTTACCCACAAAAACATGCAGTAACCCAGATGCATGCATACTCACACCTGTACTGCTACACACTCCATACACTGTAAAATGCATACACACACTCAGTCTCATGCACACACACTGACATAAATATACCCTGTGTCATAGCTCACACACAAACAGTAATTTATACATTTTTAATCATATGTGCCTGTTGAAACACACAGATTTGTACATAGATACACTAGGTCGGAGTAGAGGTAGGAGAGAGACACAGTTTCAGATGTCTCCAGTTTACCTCAGTACAAGTTCAATCCTGTAACAATATGGCTTTTTAGCAGGTTCATTTGAAGAACTATTGTGTAATCATGTTTTATTTTATTACAATAAAATGATATTATAAATGTTAAAGGTGTGTATGTAATTTTTTTGATGTAAGACATGAATATCACACACAACCCCCTGAACCTAACACCAATTGTACCACAGAGAAACAGCCCTGACTGTGCTGTGAACAAAAACAATAGGGAGTTAGTGCGTCTCTGTGGAGCCTTAGGCCTGTACATGCTTAATGGCAGGATCAGAGGGGACTCTTTAGGGAGCTTCACTTACTGCCCAGCTCTTAGGGCTAGTGTAGTCGACTATGCCATCACTGATATGGACCCCTCTGACATTAGTTAATTCACTGACAGACCACAGACCCCTTTTTACCACCACTGTCAAGTCAATGTGCACCTGAACAGAACTGGAAAACCTAGGAATTAAAGGCATTTGTTCTTCAATCTGTAATTTAAGCCTACCCCCAAAAAACTCACCAGAAAAATTGGGGCTGGTGATGGAGCCTATCCCAGCATGAATTGGGCAAGGGGAAGGAAGACACTGGACAGATGAGCACTTCCAAAACCCAGGCAAACACATGCAAGCTCAACACAGGGACTGCTGCCCATTGTGCCTGCCCACTGAAACTGTGAGGCCACAGTGCTAACCACTGAGCCACCATGCTGCCTGCAAATGGTACAGCTCAGTATATATTTCATAGTCTTGTGTTTCATTTGCAACCCTGAAACGCATCAATTAAACATGTTATTTATTTCTTTCATTTTTGTTTCATTTCTCAAACATATGTCAGTAGTGTAGTGAAATGGTTATGTTGCAGCAGGTCAAACTTAGTGATACAGGGTTTGATTCTCAGGGAGGCACTGCTGTTGGACCCTTAAGCAAGGCGTGTGACCCAGATTGCTCCAATAAACATCCAGCTTTATAAAGGGAAGTTTCTGTGCTTTTGGGCGTCTGCTAAACATGACTAAATCATAACTGTCATGACAACCCATTTTGTCTTCTGCCATCAAGGACAAGACTCAATATTATACAACAATTTTAGGTATCTGTTCTTCCAAATATTGTAATCAATGCTACTGTTAATGTGCTGGTCCATAACAGACAGAAGAAGAAAATAGTAAATATATATATATATATATATATATATATATATAAAAGAAGAGACTGGTCCTTAGAGGAGAGGGAGGGTGCTCCTCCCCTGTTTTTGAGAGGAAAGAAGAAGACAATAAAATAAAAATATATTTGAAATGTAATGTTGGAAGACCTCGCTATCATTAATAAAAAAAATCACTTTTAAATAAAAACCCCTTGAGTACAATCATCCTTTCTTTCAGCTCTGAAAAATCAAAATGCCTCAAAAGCGACCCGAGTCCTTCAGGTGAGGAACAACACTTCTGGCGTTCAAGGGAGGTGATCGTTCTTTCGCCATTTTCATTGTGTTTGTCCAACCACAGGCAAAATATTTCTGAGACGACTCTGACTCTGTTTCAAATCACCTGCCTGCCTTTAGTCAGTGGGAATCAAAAGACAAAACTGATCATAGATCAGTGGTTTTACTTAGAGAAGTAAAACCTACAAGCTGTGAAAAACAATTGTCATTTTGTCCAGTGCTCTTGGGGAAAAAAAGAGAGAGATTCACATAGAAAATGGACAATGATGTTAATTAAATCTTCGCATTGTTTGAGATAGTTTACCATTGTTCTCCCAATTTTCTCAAGATTGTCTTTAACTTAATGATTCTATATTAAGCTGACAGAAGAGCTGCCTAAATGGAAAACACATATCGGCTACATAAAAAGTGAATTTTGTCCGTTATCAGTATTTCATGTTTTCTTCTAGATTCATGTTTTCTTCTAGATGCATCCAGATATCTATAAGTAGGTTGAATATTTGTATTTTTACAATGTTAATAGCTTACATTGATGAATGAGTCTCAGTTAATGAAAAGTATTTTTTATGATCAATGCTTTGACTGTAAAGCAGTTGAATGTAACACGTTCCAGGATATAGTAGCAGTGTTCACCAGGCAGGACAGTCCAGAGTACTCTACCTGTTCTCCACGTTGGAACTTCCCAATGGTGAAACGAACTCCCTGTCCTACTACGGGCTGTTACTGTATCATTACACTCCTTCCGATGTGGTCTGAAAACCCACCTCTTCAGAAAATGTCTGGCCTAAACATCCTACCCTCATTAAGAACTTGTTGTACACCTATTTTGTAATGTATATAATTATGTGTTTGCATTATGTACTAATTATCATTACAATGTAAATGTATTAGTATTACGATTATATTCATGTATTTTGTTTATTATTTAAATTAATTGGGTAATATTAATATTATAAATGAAATTACTTGTGTAATCCTAAAATTACAATTTTTTCATTGTACATATTTTACTTGGCTATGTACCATTCTTCCAGGCTATTCTATTATGACAGATTTAATTAATAGATTTGCTGAAGCATTATTGATAGATGCACTTTTCGATTTGTGGATGACTGTATCCAATCCTTGTACGTCGCTTTGGATGAAAGTGCCTGCCAAATGAATTCCAGTAAATGTAAACGTACTCTCCCCATCACATCACACAAGCTGCCATTACACACACTGACCACAGAAGGGAGACAGAGCCCATCTGTTGCTATAATGATATAAGTACATCATAATAGAGGAGACCCGAAGCTGCTGAGACACACTATCTGAAATATACTGTGATACTGTGTGATGCATGGGAAAAAAAACAGTATCAGGCTGAGATGCATCAGCTTCCAGAAAAAAAGGACTGAGACTCAAACACAAACAGGTATCAAAAAGATTACTTGAATTACACATAAAGTACACTGCTCTGGGTGCACCCCTCCTCTTATTTACCTTCTTCTTCTTCTTCCATTTCTTTAGTCATCTGATTATGGTCCTCCACCTCATCAGCACCTCACGAAAGTAGGTTCTCCCCAGGAAGAGGCGGATGGTCAGGCAGATGAGGGAAACAATTACAGCGAACACCAGAATCCAAAGCTCCATGGCCATTCTGCTGGGAACGAGGGACATTCTGCAGAGACAGGCATCTTGTCAGAGCCCCGTTCACAACCAACCACAACTTGTAATTTTAAGTTTGCTTGACTTAAGTTTGCTTCAAGACAGGAGAAAGCACAAATTCACCTGGGCCCATCTCAAAGTACTGTACTGTCCTCTCTTTCTACCAGACACCATACTCACCATACCATGCAACATCACCATGTAAACTACAGTCACTTAAATTACTTGTTTGCAACTAACCAAACCATTATTGACTTACCTAACAACAAAGCAAAACAAGCGCCTTTGGTTTTTATGGAAAGGTACCATTTCATGTAAAGGTACCCCTTAGGTCTGTCACAACAATGCCCTGGATAATGCAGTGTTTCAGCTGAGCTACTAGAAAAATGTATATAGTGCAGAACTGACTGTATTGAAGGAATACATTCCATTTTTTAATTTGCCAACTTCCAACCTTTGAGGACTTTTCTGTAGAGATAACCTTCTTGTCTGGAACACAGTCCTAATCTCATTCATCTACTTTTAATATGCACTGATTTTGTGTCTTCAGAATTATAGGCCAGAGATGTCGAGCTTTAAGATTCACATTTACATTTACTATTCTGTCCTCACTTAACGTTTCTGTGCAAAGCTAGACAGACAGTTAACACAAAGGATCCAATAAAGGCTTGAGGTAAGTTAAGCGCTTTCCTAACAATTCCTTTTTCTTTCTTTCCTTCCTTGTATTTTGATTTTGTAAAACTGAAATGACAATAAATAAAAGGACATTAAATTACATTTCTTGCCTGCGTAGTTATTCTTTCATGACATGGATAACCAGGCTAAACAAAGGAGAGTAGCTAACATGGATTTCCACACAAAATACTGAAACTAAGTCAACACACTTAGCAAACACAACAGCTGAAATAATATTAAACAGATGTATCACCTAACACAGAATGTTTATAAAGACATTTTATGAATTAAACTTAGCATAAACTCATTAACCTTCAAATATACTCGAATGAATAATTAGCTACGTGGCTAGGTAAGTACGAAACACAGCATAGCAAAATGCTACCGAAATACAAAGTAGCATATTGAAATAAATGCTATCTCAGTTAGCGCGTATGCTAACTTGCTAATAATTACAGAAAAACTTCTAATTTGCGTAATCACAACAATATTTTGAAGTAGCTATACTGCCTGACAACTGTAACACAAATTAAACAACATGTTGTGACTTACAGGCGTGTATTTCCGAGACCTAGCCGTTAGAAAGGTGAACGAACAATATACTGCACGGCTTAACCGAACTTATTCTCTAAAATCGAGGATAGACAAACAGGTTAATTCCAACAAAACAAGAGCAGCTACAACTGCACCACTAGGGGGAGCCAAATTAGACCAGAACAATAATGTATTAATTCCTTTTTTTGATCTTCATTTCATAATCATACATTTTATTTCCAAACGGCTTTTTTTCCGAGCAACTTTCCGAGCAATTTTATTTCATAATGCCAGTTTTATTACAATTATTTGTGAACTGCAAGTAATTT
>JAFBMS010001349.1:0-42758 GCA_019788955.1 Albula glossodonta | reverse complement strand
GTGGATGATGTGTTTTCAATGTCCTGTACACATTTTGTACACATCGGGGTTCTTGGGCTGAATTTGAGCCAGGTTGTTCGGGCGGTATAAAACCTAAGAAATATCAACATCGTCCAACATTTCTTGTTTGTTTTGGATGATATGAGGCCACTATGCAATTTTATTAATCTTCAACAAACCATCCCTCTGCTTTAGGGCCCTAAAGCAGAGGGGGGTGTTGCTAGATTTGAGGCCCTTCTGGGGCGCGAAAAACTAGTGCTCACATCCTCAGCGGGGAATGCTATCAGCAACGACAATAGGCAGTTGCGTTACATTACTTTCAGAGTCATTGAGCTGACACTTTTATTCAAATACTGACGCTACTTCTTGATTAGGCTGACAGGGGTCAACCCCCCCCTGGGGAGCTATGTTTTTTTTCACAACCATTTACCAGGGCACCACAGATTGTTACTGGGGCATGTGCCCACTGAGATCGGGTCTGGCCCTAACCCATCATAAACCATACTTGTGGTAGCATGAGAACCACTGACAGTTCACATGACATGGGGGAGGAGGAAATATAATTCCAACAAGTACGCTGATATTTCCTGCACTGTTGGGGTGTGGAAATGTGGTTCCAGTGAGGAGATTGGCAGTTCACACTACAAAGGGGAGGAGCAAACATATGAAAGCTTGCACCGCAGCTTTCAAAACCATTTCACTTGGTGCGCTGTGTGCTCTTGCTTTATGTTCTCTTTCACTTGAAAATGACCTCTAAGCAAAGGTTTCGTGCCAATGCGGTTTTGTCACAGCTCTTTGACAGTGAAAGTGACATAGAGGAGAATGTGTCTGAGACAGAGGATAATGTTGAGGAGGACCCTGATTATGAGACATCCTCCTCTGATGGGAATGAGAGCCTTAGTATTGACCCTCCCGTTGTCTCTCAACCACCAGCAGACAAGTTACCTTACAAAAATGGAAAGTTATTATAGTCCCTCTCCCCACCTGAATGACAGGTTACATTTAATGCTGTTAATGTCATCAAAATGGTTCCAGGCCCCACCAGATACACTGTCAGCCATGTCCAAGACATAAAATCAGCGTTTGAGCTCTTCGTAACACCATCAATCGAAAATGATATACTTGAGAGCCCAAACATAATACATGTTTCTGTCTTTGATAAAAGGTATAGTTTTTCTTTCCAAATGATATAAATGACGAAATAAAATTTACTTAGAAATAATATAAAGCCATTAAAACAGGAAAAAAAAAAGGTCCTTCTTTTCAAGTTAGGGTCAAACTGAGAGATTTTATGGTGATTTGCATATTTTTCCAATACTAGGTATTTTGGGTGCATGCCGGGGTTTGGGGGGGGGGGATGGGTGGTGGTCATATTTAATTTAAAGGGCTATTTAGGTAGTAAACCAAGAAACGTGAAGTACCTGACACATAAAAATGGGTAGCAATTTTAATTATAGTCATTGCCTGGAGGTTGAAATAGCTTGGGTCAAATTGACCCCAAGGATAAAAGATGTGAGCAAATTTGAGGACAATACGAGGGTTGAGCCACCACCAAGAGCGGGCGGCTCAGACGGAGCTCCCGCATGAAATGTGAGCCAAAGCCCAGGTGAAACTGGGAGCCGGTGGTGGGTCTTTCTCCACCATCTTCAAACCCTGAGCCTCCGGCCTAGATCCACACCTAGAGCCGGGCCTGACACTGTGGCCTTGGCCGGTGCCAAGCTCCAGCCAAAAACCCAAACTCCAAACGTGAGCCTCGGCTCCGCAGTGTTGGACAAAACAAAAAAAAAAAAAAAAAAAGGCTCCGGCGTCACAACAGCAGTAGAAAGCGGATGACAACCATGAGGCGACCGACTGAGAGGGCAGCTTTCGCTTACGGCCACACCACGCTGAACGCGCCCGATCTCGTCTGATCTCGGAAGCCAAGCAGCGTCGGGCCTGGTTAGTACTTGGATGGGTGACCGCCTGGGAATACCAGGTGCTGTAAGCATTTTTGTTTTTCCCACCCCCACAATCGAGTGGTAGAAGTGGCTCCAACCAGGACAAGCAGCCTAGGCCCTCCTACTTTCTTATTGTTAGAATTAGCATAAACCTTGACACCAATATTCAGTGGTAATGGCAACCATTTTATTAAGGAATAGACCTCCACCTTTTGTGTCTGGCTGTGAACTACACCCAAAGTTGACCGTGGTTCCAGTGAGGAGATTGGCATTAAAACAAGAAAAAAGGTCTTTCTTTCCAATTTAAGGTCCAACTGAGAGATTTTATGGTGATTTGCAATATTTTTGCAAAAGTAGGTATTTTGGGTGTTTGCCGGGGTTGGGGGTGGTGGTGGTAATATTTAATTTAAAATTTAAATTTAACTTTCTTATTGTTTGCATTAGCTTAAACATTGACGTCAATATTTAGCGGTAATGGAAAGCATTTTATTAAGGATGGGAGCCCCTCGGTAAAATGGAGGTCAGGCTTAATGCTGCTAATGTCATCAAAATGGTTCCAGGTCCCACCACATACACTGTCAGCCATGTCCAAGACATAAAATCGGCATTTGAGCTCTTCGTAACACCATCAATCCAACAACATATACCTGAGAGCCTGAACATAATACATGTTTCTGTCTTTGATAAAACATGTTGTTTTTCTTACGGCCACACAGCGCTGAACGCGCCCCATTGTGATGTCACAATTGTGAGATTGTGCCTGCAGAAGTGGGAGCGAGAGAGGCTCTCACGGTGTTTGTTTCTCTTTTCTTTTGATTGTTTATTGTACTCGTCTGTTACTTTTGTAGTGATTCATTTGCTTTTTGGTTTTTTCCTCCCCTGAGCAGTTTATCTGCGAGGGGCAGAATTTTCGTGCGTTTTTTAATTAACGGGAATGGATTTCAACGTGAATGACTCAGGACCGGCAATTCGACAAATCGCTATGGATACGGATTTGAAACAAATGGCGAGTTCTGTGTTTTCTGATCAATTGTCTGAACATCGACTTCGAGTTTTCAATCATGGTGAAAGTTCTAGTAATACAGCTGTTAATGTGGTTTTTCAACATGGCATGGATTCAAGGGAAAGAGTTTTGAAGGGCGGACGGATTGATGGCGCTGAGAAGGACTGCGGGCTGGGGTGGAATTGCCGACGTGTGTTGGAGTGGAATTGGCGACTGGAGAGGAATTCTCTCGCCAGTTTACTCCTGAACAAAGAGAAGAAGCTGGGGGTTTGCTTAATGGTGTTGGCTCGAGCGTTTTGGACAACAAAAGTAGATATGACATGCGGATGGAGAAGTGATAAAAGATATTGATAAAACATGTTGTTTTTCTTACGGCCACACCATGCTGAAGGCGCCCGATTGTGATGTCACAAGCGTGAGATTGTGGCTGCAGAAGTGGGAGAGAGAGAGGCTCTCACAGTGTTCGTTTCTTTTTTCTTTTGATTGTTTATTGTACTCGTCTGTTACTTTTGTTGTGCTTCTATTGCTTTTTGGTTATTTCCTCCCCTGAGCAGTTTATCTGCCAAGGGGCAGAATTTTCGTGTGTTTTCTAATTAACGGGAATGGATTTCAACGCGAATGACTGAGGACCGGCAATTGGACAAATCGCTATGGATACGGATTTGAAACAAACGGACAGTTCTGTGTTTCCTGATCAATTGTCTGAACATCGACTTCGAGTTTTGGATCATGGTGAAAGTTCTAGTAATACAGCTGTTAATGTGGTTTTTCAACATGACATGGATTCAAGAAAAAGAGTTTTGAATGGCGGACGGACTGATGGCGCTGAGAAGGACTGCGGGGCTGGGCTGGGATTGACGGCTGGAGAGGAATTCTCTCGCCAGCTTACTCCTGAACAAAGAGAAGAAGCTGGGGGTTTGCTTAATGGTGTTGGCTCGAGCGTTTTGGACAACAAAAGTAGATATGACATGCGGATGGACAAGTGATAAAAGATATTGATAAAACATGTTGTTTTTCTTACGGCCACACCGCGCTGAACGCGCCCGATTGTGATGTCACAAGCGTGAGATTGTGGCTGCAGACGTGGGAGAGAGAGAGAGGCTCTCACAGTGTTTGTTTCTTTTTTCTTTTGATTGTTTATTGTACTCCTCTATTACTTTTGTAGTGCTTCTTTTGCTTTTTGATTTTTTCCTCCCCTGAGCAGTTTATATGCAGAGGGGCAGAATTTTCGTGTGTTTTCCAATTAACGGGAATGGATTTCAACGCGAATGACTGAGGACCGGCAATTGGACAAATCGCTATGGATACGGATTTGAAACAAACGGCCAGTTCTGTGTTTCCTGATCAATTGTCTGAACATCGACTTCGAGTTTTGGATCATGGTGAAAGTTCTAGTAATACAGCTGTTAATGTGGTTTTTCAACATGACATGGATTCAAGGAAAAGAGTTTTGAATGGCGGACGGACTGATGGCGCTGAGAAGGACTGCGGGGCTGGGCTGGGATTGACGGCTGGAGAGGAATTCTCTCGCCAGCTTACTCCTGAACAAAGAGAAGAAGCTGGGGGTTTGCTTAATGGTGTTGGCTCGAGCGTTTTGGACAACAAAAGTAGATATGACATGCGGATGGACAAGTGATAAAAGATATTGATAAAACATGTTGTTTTTCTTACGGCCACACCGCGCCGAACGCGCCCGATTGTGATGTCACAAGCGTGAGATTGTGGCTGCAGACGTGGGAGAGAGAGAGAGGCTCTCACAGTGTTTTCATACTTTTCCTAATTTAATGGGGACAACTGGGTGAACGTAAAATGAACATGATGATGTGTTTTCAATGTCCTGTACACATTTTGTACACATCGGTGTTCTCTGGGCTGAATTTGAGCCCAGGTTGTTCTGGCGGTATAAAACATAAGAAATATCAACATCGTTCACACATTTCATTTGGTTGTTTTGGATGATATTGAGGCCACTAACATGCAATTTATTAATCTTCAAAAAACCTTCCCTCTGCTTTAGGGCCCTAAAGCAGAGGGGGTGTTGCTAGATTTGAGGCCCTTCTGGGGCGCGAAACCCTAGTGCTCACATCCTCATGCGGGGAATGCATCAGCAACGACAATAGGCTAGTTGCGTTACATTACTTTCAGAGTCATTGAGCTGACACTTTTATTCAAAGCTACTGACAGTTGATTAGGCTGACCAGGGGTCAACCCCCCCCTTGGGAGCTATGTTATTTTTCACAACCATTTACCGGGGCACCACAGATTGTTACTGGGGCATGTGCCCCACTGAGATCGGGTCTGGCCCTAACCCATCATAACCATACCTGTGGTAGCATGAGAACCACTGACAGTTCACATGACATGGGGGAGGAGGAAATATAATTCCAACAAGTACGCTGATATTTCCTGCACTGTTGGGGTGTGGAAATGTGGTTCCAGTGAGGAGATTGGCAGTTCACACTACAAAGGGGAGGAGCAAACATATGAAAGCTTGCACCGCAGCTTTCAAAACCATTTCACTTGGTGCGCTGTGTGCTCTTGCTTTATGTTCTCTTTCACTTGAAAATGACCTCTAAGCAAAGGTTTCGTGCCAATGCGGTTTTGTCACAGCTCTTTGACAGTGAAAGTGACATAGAGGAGAATGTGTCTGAGACAGAGGATAATGTTGAGGAGGACCCTGATTATGAGACATCCTCCTCTGATGGGAATGAGAGCCTTAGTATTGACCCTCCCGTTGTCTCTCAACCACCAGCAGACAAGTTACCTTACAAAAATGGAAAGTTATTATAGTCCCTCTCCCCACCTGAATGACAGGTTACATTTAATGCTGTTAATGTCATCAAAATGGTTCCAGGCCCCACCAGATACACTGTCAGCCATGTCCAAGACATAAAATCAGCGTTTGAGCTCTTCGTAACACCATCAATCGAAAATGATATACTTGAGAGCCCAAACATAATACATGTTTCTGTCTTTGATAAAAGGTATAGTTTTTCTTTCCAAATGATATAAATGACGAAATAAAATTTACTTAGAAATAATATAAAGCCATTAAAACAGGGAAAAAAAAAAGGTCCTTCTTTTCAAGTTAGGGTCAAACTGAGAGATTTTATGGTGATTTGCATATTTTTCCAATACTAGGTATTTTGGGTGCATGCCGGGGTTTGGGGGGGGGGGGGATGGGTGGTGGTCATATTTAATTTAAAGGGCTATTTAGGTAGTAAACCAAGAAACGTGAAGTACCTGACACATAAAAATGGGTAGCAATTTTAATTATAGTCATTGCCTGGAGGTTGAAATAGCTTGGGTCAAATTGACCCCAAGGATAAAAGATGTGAGCAAATTTGAGGACAATACGAGGGTTGAGCCACCACCAAGAGCGGGCGGCTCAGACGGAGCTCCCGCATGAAATGTGAGCCAAAGCCCAGGTGAAACTGGGAGCCGGTGGTGGGTCTTTCTCCACCATCTTCAAACCCTGAGCCTCCGGCCTAGATCCACACCTAGAGCCGGGCCTGACACTGTGGCCTTGGCCGGTGCCAAGCTCCGGCCAAAAACCCAAACTCCAAACGTGAGCCTCGGCTCCGCAGTGTTGGACAAAACAAAAAAAAAAAAAAAAAAAGGCTCCGGCGTCACAACAGCAGTAGAAAGCGGATGACAACCATGAGGCGACCGACTGAGAGGGCAGCTTTCGCTTACGGCCACACCACGCTGAACGCGCCCGATCTCGTCTGATCTCGGAAGCCAAGCAGCGTCGGGCCTGGTTAGTACTTGGATGGGTGACCGCCTGGGAATACCAGGTGCTGTAAGCATTTTTGTTTTTCCCACCCCCACAATCGAGTGGTAGAAGTGGCTCCAACCAGGACAAGCAGCCTAGGCCCTCCTACTTTTCTTATTGTTAGAATTAGCATAAACCTTGACACCAATATTCAGTGGTAATGGCAACCATTTTATTAAGGAATAGACCTCCACCTTTTGTGTCTGGCTGTGAACTACACCCAAAGTTGACCGTGGTTCCAGTGAGGAGATTGGCATTAAAACAAGAAAAAAGGTCTTTCTTTCCAATTTAAGGTCCAACTGAGAGATTTTATGGTGATTTGCAATATTTTTGCAAAAGTAGGTATTTTGGGTGTTTGCCGGGGTTGGGGGTGGTGGTGGTAATATTTAATTTAAAATTTAAATTTAACTTTCTTATTGTTTGCATTAGCTTAAACATTGACGTCAATATTTAGCGGTAATGGAAAGCATTTTATTAAGGATGGGAGCCCCTCGGTAAAATGGAGGTCAGGCTTAATGCTGCTAATGTCATCAAAATGGTTCCAGGTCCCACCACATACACTGTCAGCCATGTCCAAGACATAAAATCGGCATTTGAGCTCTTCGTAACACCATCAATCCAACAACATATACCTGAGAGCCTGAACATAATACATGTTTCTGTCTTTGATAAAACATGTTGTTTTTCTTACGGCCACACAGCGCTGAACGCGCCCCATTGTGATGTCACAATTGTGAGATTGTGCCTGCAGAAGTGGGAGCGAGAGAGGCTCTCACGGTGTTTGTTTCTCTTTTCTTTTGATTGTTTATTGTACTCGTCTGTTACTTTTGTAGTGATTCATTTGCTTTTTGGTTTTTTCCTCCCCTGAGCAGTTTATCTGCGAGGGGCAGAATTTTCGTGCGTTTTTTAATTAACGGGAATGGATTTCAACGTGAATGACTCAGGACCGGCAATTCGACAAATCGCTATGGATACGGATTTGAAACAAATGGCGAGTTCTGTGTTTTCTGATCAATTGTCTGAACATCGACTTCGAGTTTTCAATCATGGTGAAAGTTCTAGTAATACAGCTGTTAATGTGGTTTTTCAACATGGCATGGATTCAAGGGAAAGAGTTTTGAAGGGCGGACGGATTGATGGCGCTGAGAAGGACTGCGAGGCTGGGGTGGAATTGCCGACGTGTGTTGGAGTGGAATTGGCGACTGGAGAGGAATTCTCTCGCCAGTTTACTCCTGAACAAAGAGAAGAAGCTGGGGGTTTGCTTAATGGTGTTGGCTCGAGCGTTTTGGACAACAAAAGTAGATATGACATGCGGATGGAGAAGTGATAAAAGATATTGATAAAACATGTTGTTTTTCTTACGGCCACACCATGCTGAAGGCGCCCGATTGTGATGTCACAAGCGTGAGATTGTGGCTGCAGAAGTGGGAGAGAGAGAGGCTCTCACAGTGTTCGTTTCTTTTTTCTTTTGATTGTTTATTGTACTCGTCTGTTACTTTTGTTGTGCTTCTATTGCTTTTTGGTTATTTCCTCCCCTGAGCAGTTTATCTGCCAAGGGGCAGAATTTTCGTGTGTTTTCTAATTAACGGGAATGGATTTCAACGCGAATGACTGAGGACCGGCAATTGGACAAATCGCTATGGATACGGATTTGAAACAAACGGACAGTTCTGTGTTTCCTGATCAATTGTCTGAACATCGACTTCGAGTTTTGGATCATGGTGAAAGTTCTAGTAATACAGCTGTTAATGTGGTTTTTCAACATGACATGGATTCAAGAAAAAGAGTTTTGAATGGCGGACGGACTGATGGCGCTGAGAAGGACTGCGGGGCTGGGCTGGGATTGACGGCTGGAGAGGAATTCTCTCGCCAGCTTACTCCTGAACAAAGAGAAGAAGCTGGGGGTTTGCTTAATGGTGTTGGCTCGAGCGTTTTGGACAACAAAAGTAGATATGACATGCGGATGGACAAGTGATAAAAGATATTGATAAAACATGTTGTTTTTCTTACGGCCACACCGCGCTGAACGCGCCCGATTGTGATGTCACAAGCGTGAGATTGTGGCTGCAGACGTGGGAGAGAGAGAGAGGCTCTCACAGTGTTTGTTTCTTTTTTCTTTTGATTGTTTATTGTACTCCTCTATTACTTTTGTAGTGCTTCTTTTGCTTTTTGATTTTTTCCTCCCCTGAGCAGTTTATATGCAGAGGGGCAGAATTTTCGTGTGTTTTCCAATTAACGGGAATGGATTTCAACGCGAATGACTGAGGACCGGCAATTGGACAAATCGCTATGGATACGGATTTGAAACAAACGGCCAGTTCTGTGTTTCCTGATCAATTGTCTGAACATCGACTTCGAGTTTTGGATCATGGTGAAAGTTCTAGTAATACAGCTGTTAATGTGGTTTTTCAACATGACATGGATTCAAGGAAAAGAGTTTTGAATGGCGGACGGACTGATGGCGCTGAGAAGGACTGCGGGGCTGGGCTGGGATTGACGGCTGGAGAGGAATTCTCTCGCCAGCTTACTCCTGAACAAAGAGAAGAAGCTGGGGGTTTGCTTAATGGTGTTGGCTCGAGCGTTTTGGACAACAAAAGTAGATATGACATGCGGATGGACAAGTGATAAAAGATATTGATAAAACATGTTGTTTTTCTTACGGCCACACCGCGCCGAACGCGCCCGATTGTGATGTCACAAGCGTGAGATTGTGGCTGCAGACGTGGGAGAGAGAGAGAGGCTCTCACAGTGTTTTCATACTTTTCCTAATTTAATGGGGACAACTGGGTGAACGTAAAATGAACATGATGATGTGTTTTCAATGTCCTGTACACATTTTGTACACATCGGTGTTCTCTGGGCTGAATTTGAGCCCAGGTTGTTCTGGCGGTATAAAACATAAGAAATATCAACATCGTTCACACATTTCATTTGGTTGTTTTGGATGATATTGAGGCCACTAACATGCAATTTATTAATCTTCAAAAAACCTTCCCTCTGCTTTAGGGCCCTAAAGCAGAGGGGGTGTTGCTAGATTTGAGGCCCTTCTGGGGCGCGAAACCCTAGTGCTCACATCCTCATGCGGGGAATGCATCAGCAACGACAATAGGCTAGTTGCGTTACATTACTTTCAGAGTCATTGAGCTGACACTTTTATTCAAAGCTACTGACAGTTGATTAGGCTGACCAGGGGTCAACCCCCCCCTTGGGAGCTATGTTATTTTTCACAACCATTTACCGGGGCACCACAGATTGTTACTGGGGCATGTGCCCCACTGAGATCGGGTCTGGCCCTAACCCATCATAACCATACCTGTGGTAGCATGAGAACCACTGACAGTTCACATGACATGGGGGAGGAGGAAATATAATTCCAACAAGTACGCTGATATTTCCTGCACTGTTGGGGTGTGGAAATGTGGTTCCAGTGAGGAGATTGGCAGTTCACACTACAAAGGGGAGGAGCAAACATATGAAAGCTTGCACCGCAGCTTTCAAAACCATTTCACTTGGTGCGCTGTGTGCTCTTGCTTTATGTTCTCTTTCACTTGAAAATGACCTCTAAGCAAAGGTTTCGTGCCAATGCGGTTTTGTCACAGCTCTTTGACAGTGAAAGTGACATAGAGGAGAATGTGTCTGAGACAGAGGATAATGTTGAGGAGGACCCTGATTATGAGACATCCTCCTCTGATGGGAATGAGAGCCTTAGTATTGACCCTCCCGTTGTCTCTCAACCACCAGCAGACAAGTTACCTTACAAAAATGGAAAGTTATTATAGTCCCTCTCCCCACCTGAATGACAGGTTACATTTAATGCTGTTAATGTCATCAAAATGGTTCCAGGCCCCACCAGATACACTGTCAGCCATGTCCAAGACATAAAATCAGCGTTTGAGCTCTTCGTAACACCATCAATCGAAAATGATATACTTGAGAGCCCAAACATAATACATGTTTCTGTCTTTGATAAAAGGTATAGTTTTTCTTTCCAAATGATATAAATGACGAAATAAAATTTACTTAGAAATAATATAAAGCCATTAAAACAGGAAAAAAAAAAGGTCCTTCTTTTCAAGTTAGGGTCAAACTGAGAGATTTTATGGTGATTTGCATATTTTTCCAATACTAGGTATTTTGGGTGCATGCCGGGGTTTGGGGGGGGGGGGATGGGTGGTGGTCATATTTAATTTAAAGGGCTATTTAGGTAGTAAACCAAGAAACGTGAAGT
This sequence comes from Albula glossodonta, assembly GCA_019788955.1. NCBI lineage: Eukaryota > Metazoa > Chordata > Actinopteri > Albuliformes > Albulidae > Albula > Albula glossodonta. The sequence goes on along the minus strand of JAFBMS010001349.1, from coordinate 31,815 downwards.
ACCTGACACATAAAAATGGGTAGCAATTTTAATTATAGTCATTGCCTGGAGGTTGAAATAGCTTGGGTCAAATTGACCCCAAGGATAAAAGATGTGAGCAAATTTGAGGACAATACGAGGGTTGAGCCACCACCAAGAGCGGGCGGCTCAGACGGAGCTCCCGCATGAAATGTGAGCCAAAGCCCAGGTGAAACTGGGAGCCGGTGGTGGGTCTTTCTCCACCATCTTCAAACCCTGAGCCTCCGGCCTAGATCCACACCTAGAGCCGGGCCTGACACTGTGGCCTTGGCCGGTGCCAAGCTCCGGCCAAAAACCCAAACTCCAAACGTGAGCCTCGGCTCCGCAGTGTTGGACAAAACAAAAAAAAAAAAAAAAAAAAGGCTCCGGCGTCACAACAGCAGTAGAAAGCGGATGACAACCATGAGGCGACCGACTGAGAGGGCAGCTTTCGCTTACGGCCACACCACGCTGAACGCGCCCGATCTCGTCTGATCTCGGAAGCCAAGCAGCGTCGGGCCTGGTTAGTACTTGGATGGGTGACCGCCTGGGAATACCAGGTGCTGTAAGCATTTTTGTTTTTCCCACCCCCACAATCGAGTGGTAGAAGTGGCTCCAACCAGGACAAGCAGCCTAGGCCCTCCTACTTTTCTTATTGTTAGAATTAGCATAAACCTTGACACCAATATTCAGTGGTAATGGCAACCATTTTATTAAGGAATAGACCTCCACCTTTTGTGTCTGGCTGTGAACTACACCCAAAGTTGACCGTGGTTCCAGTGAGGAGATTGGCATTAAAACAAGAAAAAAGGTCTTTCTTTCCAATTTAAGGTCCAACTGAGAGATTTTATGGTGATTTGCAATATTTTTGCAAAAGTAGGTATTTTGGGTGTTTGCCGGGGTTGGGGGTGGTGGTGGTAATATTTAATTTAAAATTTAAATTTAACTTTCTTATTGTTTGCATTAGCTTAAACATTGACGTCAATATTTAGCGGTAATGGAAAGCATTTTATTAAGGATGGGAGCCCCTCGGTAAAATGGAGGTCAGGCTTAATGCTGCTAATGTCATCAAAATGGTTCCAGGTCCCACCACATACACTGTCAGCCATGTCCAAGACATAAAATCGGCATTTGAGCTCTTCGTAACACCATCAATCCAACAACATATACCTGAGAGCCTGAACATAATACATGTTTCTGTCTTTGATAAAACATGTTGTTTTTCTTACGGCCACACAGCGCTGAACGCGCCCCATTGTGATGTCACAATTGTGAGATTGTGCCTGCAGAAGTGGGAGCGAGAGAGGCTCTCACGGTGTTTGTTTCTCTTTTCTTTTGATTGTTTATTGTACTCGTCTGTTACTTTTGTAGTGATTCATTTGCTTTTTGGTTTTTTCCTCCCCTGAGCAGTTTATCTGCGAGGGGCAGAATTTTCGTGCGTTTTTTAATTAACGGGAATGGATTTCAACGTGAATGACTCAGGACCGGCAATTCGACAAATCGCTATGGATACGGATTTGAAACAAATGGCGAGTTCTGTGTTTTCTGATCAATTGTCTGAACATCGACTTCGAGTTTTCAATCATGGTGAAAGTTCTAGTAATACAGCTGTTAATGTGGTTTTTCAACATGGCATGGATTCAAGGGAAAGAGTTTTGAAGGGCGGACGGATTGATGGCGCTGAGAAGGACTGCGGGGCTGGGGTGGAATTGCCGACGTGTGTTGGAGTGGAATTGGCGACTGGAGAGGAATTCTCTCGCCAGTTTACTCCTGAACAAAGAGAAGAAGCTGGGGGTTTGCTTAATGGTGTTGGCTCGAGCGTTTTGGACAACAAAAGTAGATATGACATGCGGATGGAGAAGTGATAAAAGATATTGATAAAACATGTTGTTTTTCTTACGGCCACACCGCGCTGAACGCGCCCGATTGTGATGTCACAAGCGTGAGATTGTGGCTGCAGACGTGGGAGAGAGAGAGAGGCTCTCACAGTGTTTGTTTCTTTTTTCTTTTGATTGTTTATTGTACTCCTCTATTACTTTTGTAGTGCTTCTTTTGCTTTTTGATTTTTTCCTCCCCTGAGCAGTTTATATGCAGAGGGGCAGAATTTTCGTGTGTTTTCCAATTAACGGGAATGGATTTCAACGCGAATGACTGAGGACCGGCAATTGGACAAATCGCTATGGATACGGATTTGAAACAAACGGCCAGTTCTGTGTTTCCTGATCAATTGTCTGAACATCGACTTCGAGTTTTGGATCATGGTGAAAGTTCTAGTAATACAGCTGTTAATGTGGTTTTTCAACATGACATGGATTCAAGGAAAAGAGTTTTGAATGGCGGACGGACTGATGGCGCTGAGAAGGACTGCGGGGCTGGGCTGGGATTGACGGCTGGAGAGGAATTCTCTCGCCAGCTTACTCCTGAACAAAGAGAAGAAGCTGGGGGTTTGCTTAATGGTGTTGGCTCGAGCGTTTTGGACAACAAAAGTAGATATGACATGCGGATGGACAAGTGATAAAAGATATTGATAAAACATGTTGTTTTTCTTACGGCCACACCGCGCCGAACGCGCCCGATTGTGATGTCACAAGCGTGAGATTGTGGCTGCAGACGTGGGAGAGAGAGAGAGGCTCTCACAGTGTTTTCATACTTTTCCTAATTTAATGGGGACAACTGGGTGAACGTAAAATGAACATGATGATGTGTTTTCAATGTCCTGTACACATTTTGTACACATCGGTGTTCTCTGGGCTGAATTTGAGCCCAGGTTGTTCTGGCGGTATAAAACATAAGAAATATCAACATCGTTCACACATTTCATTTGGTTGTTTTGGATGATATTGAGGCCACTAACATGCAATTTATTAATCTTCAAAAAACCTTCCCTCTGCTTTAGGGCCCTAAAGCAGAGGGGGTGTTGCTAGATTTGAGGCCCTTCTGGGGCGCGAAACCCTAGTGCTCACATCCTCATGCGGGGAATGCATCAGCAACGACAATAGGCTAGTTGCGTTACATTACTTTCAGAGTCATTGAGCTGACACTTTTATTCAAAGCTACTGACAGTTGATTAGGCTGACCAGGGGTCAACCCCCCCCTTGGGAGCTATGTTATTTTTCACAACCATTTACCGGGGCACCACAGATTGTTACTGGGGCATGTGCCCCACTGAGATCGGGTCTGGCCCTAACCCATCATAACCATACCTGTGGTAGCATGAGAACCACTGACAGTTCACATGACATGGGGGAGGAGGAAATATAATTCCAACAAGTACGCTGATATTTCCTGCACTGTTGGGGTGTGGAAATGTGGTTCCAGTGAGGAGATTGGCAGTTCACACTACAAAGGGGAGGAGCAAACATATGAAAGCTTGCACCGCAGCTTTCAAAACCATTTCACTTGGTGCGCTGTGTGCTCTTGCTTTATGTTCTCTTTCACTTGAAAATGACCTCTAAGCAAAGGTTTCGTGCCAATGCGGTTTTGTCACAGCTCTTTGACAGTGAAAGTGACATAGAGGAGAATGTGTCTGAGACAGAGGATAATGTTGAGGAGGACCCTGATTATGAGACATCCTCCTCTGATGGGAATGAGAGCCTTAGTATTGACCCTCCCGTTGTCTCTCAACCACCAGCAGACAAGTTACCTTACAAAAATGGAAAGTTATTATAGTCCCTCTCCCCACCTGAATGACAGGTTACATTTAATGCTGTTAATGTCATCAAAATGGTTCCAGGCCCCACCAGATACACTGTCAGCCATGTCCAAGACATAAAATCAGCGTTTGAGCTCTTCGTAACACCATCAATCGAAAATGATATACTTGAGAGCCCAAACATAATACATGTTTCTGTCTTTGATAAAAGGTATAGTTTTTCTTTCCAAATGATATAAATGACGAAATAAAATTTACTTAGAAATAATATAAAGCCATTAAAACAGGAAAAAAAAAAGGTCCTTCTTTTCAAGTTAGGGTCAAACTGAGAGATTTTATGGTGATTTGCATATTTTTCCAATACTAGGTATTTTGGGTGCATGCCGGGGTTTGGGGGGGGGGGGATGGGTGGTGGTCATATTTAATTTAAAGGGCTATTTAGGTAGTAAACCAAGAAACGTGAAGTACCTGACACATAAAAATGGGTAGCAATTTTAATTATAGTCATTGCCTGGAGGTTGAAATAGCTTGGGTCAAATTGACCCCAAGGATAAAAGATGTGAGCAAATTTGAGGACAATACGAGGGTTGAGCCACCACCAAGAGCGGGCGGCTCAGACGGAGCTCCCGCATGAAATGTGAGCCAAAGCCCAGGTGAAACTGGGAGCCGGTGGTGGGTCTTTCTCCACCATCTTCAAACCCTGAGCCTCCGGCCTAGATCCACACCTAGAGCCGGGCCTGACACTGTGGCCTTGGCCGGTGCCAAGCTCCGGCCAAAAACCCAAACTCCAAACGTGAGCCTCGGCTCCGCAGTGTTGGACAAAACAAAAAAAAAAAAAAAAAAAAGGCTCCGGCGTCACAACAGCAGTAGAAAGCGGATGACAACCATGAGGCGACCGACTGAGAGGGCAGCTTTCGCTTACGGCCACACCACGCTGAACGCGCCCGATCTCGTCTGATCTCGGAAGCCAAGCAGCGTCGGGCCTGGTTAGTACTTGGATGGGTGACCGCCTGGGAATACCAGGTGCTGTAAGCATTTTTGTTTTTCCCACCCCCACAATCGAGTGGTAGAAGTGGCTCCAACCAGGACAAGCAGCCTAGGCCCTCCTACTTTTCTTATTGTTAGAATTAGCATAAACCTTGACACCAATATTCAGTGGTAATGGCAACCATTTTATTAAGGAATAGACCTCCACCTTTTGTGTCTGGCTGTGAACTACACCCAAAGTTGACCGTGGTTCCAGTGAGGAGATTGGCATTAAAACAAGAAAAAAGGTCTTTCTTTCCAATTTAAGGTCCAACTGAGAGATTTTATGGTGATTTGCAATATTTTTGCAAAAGTAGGTATTTTGGGTGTTTGCCGGGGTTGGGGGTGGTGGTGGTAATATTTAATTTAAAATTTAAATTTAACTTTCTTATTGTTTGCATTAGCTTAAACATTGACGTCAATATTTAGCGGTAATGGAAAGCATTTTATTAAGGATGGGAGCCCCTCGGTAAAATGGAGGTCAGGCTTAATGCTGCTAATGTCATCAAAATGGTTCCAGGTCCCACCACATACACTGTCAGCCATGTCCAAGACATAAAATCGGCATTTGAGCTCTTCGTAACACCATCAATCCAACAACATATACCTGAGAGCCTGAACATAATACATGTTTCTGTCTTTGATAAAACATGTTGTTTTTCTTACGGCCACACAGCGCTGAACGCGCCCCATTGTGATGTCACAATTGTGAGATTGTGCCTGCAGAAGTGGGAGCGAGAGAGGCTCTCACGGTGTTTGTTTCTCTTTTCTTTTGATTGTTTATTGTACTCGTCTGTTACTTTTGTAGTGATTCATTTGCTTTTTGGTTTTTTCCTCCCCTGAGCAGTTTATCTGCGAGGGGCAGAATTTTCGTGCGTTTTTTAATTAACGGGAATGGATTTCAACGTGAATGACTCAGGACCGGCAATTCGACAAATCGCTATGGATACGGATTTGAAACAAATGGCGAGTTCTGTGTTTTCTGATCAATTGTCTGAACATCGACTTCGAGTTTTCAATCATGGTGAAAGTTCTAGTAATACAGCTGTTAATGTGGTTTTTCAACATGGCATGGATTCAAGGGAAAGAGTTTTGAAGGGCGGACGGATTGATGGCGCTGAGAAGGACTGCGAGGCTGGGGTGGAATTGCCGACGTGTGTTGGAGTGGAATTGGCGACTGGAGAGGAATTCTCTCGCCAGTTTACTCCTGAACAAAGAGAAGAAGCTGGGGGTTTGCTTAATGGTGTTGGCTCGAGCGTTTTGGACAACAAAAGTAGATATGACATGCGGATGGAGAAGTGATAAAAGATATTGATAAAACATGTTGTTTTTCTTACGGCCACACCATGCTGAAGGCGCCCGATTGTGATGTCACAAGCGTGAGATTGTGGCTGCAGAAGTGGGAGAGAGAGAGGCTCTCACAGTGTTCGTTTCTTTTTTCTTTTGATTGTTTATTGTACTCGTCTGTTACTTTTGTTGTGCTTCTATTGCTTTTTGGTTATTTCCTCCCCTGAGCAGTTTATCTGCCAAGGGGCAGAATTTTCGTGTGTTTTCTAATTAACGGGAATGGATTTCAACGCGAATGACTGAGGACCGGCAATTGGACAAATCGCTATGGATACGGATTTGAAACAAACGGACAGTTCTGTGTTTCCTGATCAATTGTCTGAACATCGACTTCGAGTTTTGGATCATGGTGAAAGTTCTAGTAATACAGCTGTTAATGTGGTTTTTCAACATGACATGGATTCAAGAAAAAGAGTTTTGAATGGCGGACGGACTGATGGCGCTGAGAAGGACTGCGGGGCTGGGCTGGGATTGACGGCTGGAGAGGAATTCTCTCGCCAGCTTACTCCTGAACAAAGAGAAGAAGCTGGGGGTTTGCTTAATGGTGTTGGCTCGAGCGTTTTGGACAACAAAAGTAGATATGACATGCGGATGGACAAGTGATAAAAGATATTGATAAAACATGTTGTTTTTCTTACGGCCACACCGCGCTGAACGCGCCCGATTGTGATGTCACAAGCGTGAGATTGTGGCTGCAGACGTGGGAGAGAGAGAGAGGCTCTCACAGTGTTTGTTTCTTTTTTCTTTTGATTGTTTATTGTACTCCTCTATTACTTTTGTAGTGCTTCTTTTGCTTTTTGATTTTTTCCTCCCCTGAGCAGTTTATATGCAGAGGGGCAGAATTTTCGTGTGTTTTCCAATTAACGGGAATGGATTTCAACGCGAATGACTGAGGACCGGCAATTGGACAAATCGCTATGGATACGGATTTGAAACAAACGGCCAGTTCTGTGTTTCCTGATCAATTGTCTGAACATCGACTTCGAGTTTTGGATCATGGTGAAAGTTCTAGTAATACAGCTGTTAATGTGGTTTTTCAACATGACATGGATTCAAGGAAAAGAGTTTTGAATGGCGGACGGACTGATGGCGCTGAGAAGGACTGCGGGGCTGGGCTGGGATTGACGGCTGGAGAGGAATTCTCTCGCCAGCTTACTCCTGAACAAAGAGAAGAAGCTGGGGGTTTGCTTAATGGTGTTGGCTCGAGCGTTTTGGACAACAAAAGTAGATATGACATGCGGATGGACAAGTGATAAAAGATATTGATAAAACATGTTGTTTTTCTTACGGCCACACCGCGCCGAACGCGCCCGATTGTGATGTCACAAGCGTGAGATTGTGGCTGCAGACGTGGGAGAGAGAGAGAGGCTCTCACAGTGTTTTCATACTTTTCCTAATTTAATGGGGACAACTGGGTGAACGTAAAATGAACATGATGATGTGTTTTCAATGTCCTGTACACATTTTGTACACATCGGTGTTCTCTGGGCTGAATTTGAGCCCAGGTTGTTCTGGCGGTATAAAACATAAGAAATATCAACATCGTTCACACATTTCATTTGGTTGTTTTGGATGATATTGAGGCCACTAACATGCAATTTATTAATCTTCAAAAAACCTTCCCTCTGCTTTAGGGCCCTAAAGCAGAGGGGGTGTTGCTAGATTTGAGGCCCTTCTGGGGCGCGAAACCCTAGTGCTCACATCCTCATGCGGGGAATGCATCAGCAACGACAATAGGCTAGTTGCGTTACATTACTTTCAGAGTCATTGAGCTGACACTTTTATTCAAAGCTACTGACAGTTGATTAGGCTGACCAGGGGTCAACCCCCCCCTTGGGAGCTATGTTATTTTTCACAACCATTTACCGGGGCACCACAGATTGTTACTGGGGCATGTGCCCCACTGAGATCGGGTCTGGCCCTAACCCATCATAACCATACCTGTGGTAGCATGAGAACCACTGACAGTTCACATGACATGGGGGAGGAGGAAATATAATTCCAACAAGTACGCTGATATTTCCTGCACTGTTGGGGTGTGGAAATGTGGTTCCAGTGAGGAGATTGGCAGTTCACACTACAAAGGGGAGGAGCAAACATATGAAAGCTTGCACCGCAGCTTTCAAAACCATTTCACTTGGTGCGCTGTGTGCTCTTGCTTTATGTTCTCTTTCACTTGAAAATGACCTCTAAGCAAAGGTTTCGTGCCAATGCGGTTTTGTCACAGCTCTTTGACAGTGAAAGTGACATAGAGGAGAATGTGTCTGAGACAGAGGATAATGTTGAGGAGGACCCTGATTATGAGACATCCTCCTCTGATGGGAATGAGAGCCTTAGTATTGACCCTCCCGTTGTCTCTCAACCACCAGCAGACAAGTTACCTTACAAAAATGGAAAGTTATTATAGTCCCTCTCCCCACCTGAATGACAGGTTACATTTAATGCTGTTAATGTCATCAAAATGGTTCCAGGCCCCACCAGATACACTGTCAGCCATGTCCAAGACATAAAATCAGCGTTTGAGCTCTTCGTAACACCATCAATCGAAAATGATATACTTGAGAGCCCAAACATAATACATGTTTCTGTCTTTGATAAAAGGTATAGTTTTTCTTTCCAAATGATATAAATGACGAAATAAAATTTACTTAGAAATAATATAAAGCCATTAAAACAGGAAAAAAAAAAGGTCCTTCTTTTCAAGTTAGGGTCAAACTGAGAGATTTTATGGTGATTTGCATATTTTTCCAATACTAGGTATTTTGGGTGCATGCCGGGGTTTGGGGGGGGGGGGATGGGTGGTGGTCATATTTAATTTAAAGGGCTATTTAGGTAGTAAACCAAGAAACGTGAAGTACCTGACACATAAAAATGGGTAGCAATTTTAATTATAGTCATTGCCTGGAGGTTGAAATAGCTTGGGTCAAATTGACCCCAAGGATAAAAGATGTGAGCAAATTTGAGGACAATACGAGGGTTGAGCCACCACCAAGAGCGGGCGGCTCAGACGGAGCTCCCGCATGAAATGTGAGCCAAAGCCCAGGTGAAACTGGGAGCCGGTGGTGGGTCTTTCTCCACCATCTTCAAACCCTGAGCCTCCGGCCTAGATCCACACCTAGAGCCGGGCCTGACACTGTGGCCTTGGCCGGTGCCAAGCTCCGGCCAAAAACCCAAACTCCAAACGTGAGCCTCGGCTCCGCAGTGTTGGACAAAACAAAAAAAAAAAAAAAAAAAAGGCTCCGGCGTCACAACAGCAGTAGAAAGCGGATGACAACCATGAGGCGACCGACTGAGAGGGCAGCTTTCGCTTACGGCCACACCACGCTGAACGCGCCCGATCTCGTCTGATCTCGGAAGCCAAGCAGCGTCGGGCCTGGTTAGTACTTGGATGGGTGACCGCCTGGGAATACCAGGTGCTGTAAGCATTTTTGTTTTTCCCACCCCCACAATCGAGTGGTAGAAGTGGCTCCAACCAGGACAAGCAGCCTAGGCCCTCCTACTTTTCTTATTGTTAGAATTAGCATAAACCTTGACACCAATATTCAGTGGTAATGGCAACCATTTTATTAAGGAATAGACCTCCACCTTTTGTGTCTGGCTGTGAACTACACCCAAAGTTGACCGTGGTTCCAGTGAGGAGATTGGCATTAAAACAAGAAAAAAGGTCTTTCTTTCCAATTTAAGGTCCAACTGAGAGATTTTATGGTGATTTGCAATATTTTTGCAAAAGTAGGTATTTTGGGTGTTTGCCGGGGTTGGGGGTGGTGGTGGTAATATTTAATTTAAAATTTAAATTTAACTTTCTTATTGTTTGCATTAGCTTAAACATTGACGTCAATATTTAGCGGTAATGGAAAGCATTTTATTAAGGATGGGAGCCCCTCGGTAAAATGGAGGTCAGGCTTAATGCTGCTAATGTCATCAAAATGGTTCCAGGTCCCACCACATACACTGTCAGCCATGTCCAAGACATAAAATCGGCATTTGAGCTCTTCGTAACACCATCAATCCAACAACATATACCTGAGAGCCTGAACATAATACATGTTTCTGTCTTTGATAAAACATGTTGTTTTTCTTACGGCCACACAGCGCTGAACGCGCCCCATTGTGATGTCACAATTGTGAGATTGTGCCTGCAGAAGTGGGAGCGAGAGAGGCTCTCACGGTGTTTGTTTCTCTTTTCTTTTGATTGTTTATTGTACTCGTCTGTTACTTTTGTAGTGATTCATTTGCTTTTTGGTTTTTTCCTCCCCTGAGCAGTTTATCTGCGAGGGGCAGAATTTTCGTGCGTTTTTTAATTAACGGGAATGGATTTCAACGTGAATGACTCAGGACCGGCAATTCGACAAATCGCTATGGATACGGATTTGAAACAAATGGCGAGTTCTGTGTTTTCTGATCAATTGTCTGAACATCGACTTCGAGTTTTCAATCATGGTGAAAGTTCTAGTAATACAGCTGTTAATGTGGTTTTTCAACATGGCATGGATTCAAGGGAAAGAGTTTTGAAGGGCGGACGGATTGATGGCGCTGAGAAGGACTGCGAGGCTGGGGTGGAATTGCCGACGTGTGTTGGAGTGGAATTGGCGACTGGAGAGGAATTCTCTCGCCAGTTTACTCCTGAACAAAGAGAAGAAGCTGGGGGTTTGCTTAATGGTGTTGGCTCGAGCGTTTTGGACAACAAAAGTAGATATGACATGCGGATGGAGAAGTGATAAAAGATATTGATAAAACATGTTGTTTTTCTTACGGCCACACCATGCTGAAGGCGCCCGATTGTGATGTCACAAGCGTGAGATTGTGGCTGCAGAAGTGGGAGAGAGAGAGGCTCTCACAGTGTTCGTTTCTTTTTTCTTTTGATTGTTTATTGTACTCGTCTGTTACTTTTGTTGTGCTTCTATTGCTTTTTGGTTATTTCCTCCCCTGAGCAGTTTATCTGCCAAGGGGCAGAATTTTCGTGTGTTTTCTAATTAACGGGAATGGATTTCAACGCGAATGACTGAGGACCGGCAATTGGACAAATCGCTATGGATACGGATTTGAAACAAACGGACAGTTCTGTGTTTCCTGATCAATTGTCTGAACATCGACTTCGAGTTTTGGATCATGGTGAAAGTTCTAGTAATACAGCTGTTAATGTGGTTTTTCAACATGACATGGATTCAAGAAAAAGAGTTTTGAATGGCGGACGGACTGATGGCGCTGAGAAGGACTGCGGGGCTGGGCTGGGATTGACGGCTGGAGAGGAATTCTCTCGCCAGCTTACTCCTGAACAAAGAGAAGAAGCTGGGGGTTTGCTTAATGGTGTTGGCTCGAGCGTTTTGGACAACAAAAGTAGATATGACATGCGGATGGACAAGTGATAAAAGATATTGATAAAACATGTTGTTTTTCTTACGGCCACACCGCGCTGAACGCGCCCGATTGTGATGTCACAAGCGTGAGATTGTGGCTGCAGACGTGGGAGAGAGAGAGAGGCTCTCACAGTGTTTGTTTCTTTTTTCTTTTGATTGTTTATTGTACTCCTCTATTACTTTTGTAGTGCTTCTTTTGCTTTTTGATTTTTTCCTCCCCTGAGCAGTTTATATGCAGAGGGGCAGAATTTTCGTGTGTTTTCCAATTAACGGGAATGGATTTCAACGCGAATGACTGAGGACCGGCAATTGGACAAATCGCTATGGATACGGATTTGAAACAAACGGCCAGTTCTGTGTTTCCTGATCAATTGTCTGAACATCGACTTCGAGTTTTGGATCATGGTGAAAGTTCTAGTAATACAGCTGTTAATGTGGTTTTTCAACATGACATGGATTCAAGGAAAAGAGTTTTGAATGGCGGACGGACTGATGGCGCTGAGAAGGACTGCGGGGCTGGGCTGGGATTGACGGCTGGAGAGGAATTCTCTCGCCAGCTTACTCCTGAACAAAGAGAAGAAGCTGGGGGTTTGCTTAATGGTGTTGGCTCGAGCGTTTTGGACAACAAAAGTAGATATGACATGCGGATGGACAAGTGATAAAAGATATTGATAAAACATGTTGTTTTTCTTACGGCCACACCGCGCCGAACGCGCCCGATTGTGATGTCACAAGCGTGAGATTGTGGCTGCAGACGTGGGAGAGAGAGAGAGGCTCTCACAGTGTTTTCATACTTTTCCTAATTTAATGGGGACAACTGGGTGAACGTAAAATGAACATGATGATGTGTTTTCAATGTCCTGTACACATTTTGTACACATCGGTGTTCTCTGGGCTGAATTTGAGCCCAGGTTGTTCTGGCGGTATAAAACATAAGAAATATCAACATCGTTCACACATTTCATTTGGTTGTTTTGGATGATATTGAGGCCACTAACATGCAATTTATTAATCTTCAAAAAACCTTCCCTCTGCTTTAGGGCCCTAAAGCAGAGGGGGTGTTGCTAGATTTGAGGCCCTTCTGGGGCGCGAAACCCTAGTGCTCACATCCTCATGCGGGGAATGCATCAGCAACGACAATAGGCTAGTTGCGTTACATTACTTTCAGAGTCATTGAGCTGACACTTTTATTCAAAGCTACTGACAGTTGATTAGGCTGACCAGGGGTCAACCCCCCCCTTGGGAGCTATGTTATTTTTCACAACCATTTACCGGGGCACCACAGATTGTTACTGGGGCATGTGCCCCACTGAGATCGGGTCTGGCCCTAACCCATCATAACCATACCTGTGGTAGCATGAGAACCACTGACAGTTCACATGACATGGGGGAGGAGGAAATATAATTCCAACAAGTACGCTGATATTTCCTGCACTGTTGGGGTGTGGAAATGTGGTTCCAGTGAGGAGATTGGCAGTTCACACTACAAAGGGGAGGAGCAAACATATGAAAGCTTGCACCGCAGCTTTCAAAACCATTTCACTTGGTGCGCTGTGTGCTCTTGCTTTATGTTCTCTTTCACTTGAAAATGACCTCTAAGCAAAGGTTTCGTGCCAATGCGGTTTTGTCACAGCTCTTTGACAGTGAAAGTGACATAGAGGAGAATGTGTCTGAGACAGAGGATAATGTTGAGGAGGACCCTGATTATGAGACATCCTCCTCTGATGGGAATGAGAGCCTTAGTATTGACCCTCCCGTTGTCTCTCAACCACCAGCAGACAAGTTACCTTACAAAAATGGAAAGTTATTATAGTCCCTCTCCCCACCTGAATGACAGGTTACATTTAATGCTGTTAATGTCATCAAAATGGTTCCAGGCCCCACCAGATACACTGTCAGCCATGTCCAAGACATAAAATCAGCGTTTGAGCTCTTCGTAACACCATCAATCGAAAATGATATACTTGAGAGCCCAAACATAATACATGTTTCTGTCTTTGATAAAAGGTATAGTTTTTCTTTCCAAATGATATAAATGACGAAATAAAATTTACTTAGAAATAATATAAAGCCATTAAAACAGGAAAAAAAAAAGGTCCTTCTTTTCAAGTTAGGGTCAAACTGAGAGATTTTATGGTGATTTGCATATTTTTCCAATACTAGGTATTTTGGGTGCATGCCGGGGTTTGGGGGGGGGGGGATGGGTGGTGGTCATATTTAATTTAAAGGGCTATTTAGGTAGTAAACCAAGAAACGTGAAGTACCTGACACATAAAAATGGGTAGCAATTTTAATTATAGTCATTGCCTGGAGGTTGAAATAGCTTGGGTCAAATTGACCCCAAGGATAAAAGATGTGAGCAAATTTGAGGACAATACGAGGGTTGAGCCACCACCAAGAGCGGGCGGCTCAGACGGAGCTCCCGCATGAAATGTGAGCCAAAGCCCAGGTGAAACTGGGAGCCGGTGGTGGGTCTTTCTCCACCATCTTCAAACCCTGAGCCTCCGGCCTAGATCCACACCTAGAGCCGGGCCTGACACTGTGGCCTTGGCCGGTGCCAAGCTCCGGCCAAAAACCCAAACTCCAAACGTGAGCCTCGGCTCCGCAGTGTTGGACAAAACAAAAAAAAAAAAAAAAAAAGGCTCCGGCGTCACAACAGCAGTAGAAAGCGGATGACAACCATGAGGCGACCGACTGAGAGGGCAGCTTTCGCTTACGGCCACACCACGCTGAACGCGCCCGATCTCGTCTGATCTCGGAAGCCAAGCAGCGTCGGGCCTGGTTAGTACTTGGATGGGTGACCGCCTGGGAATACCAGGTGCTGTAAGCATTTTTGTTTTTCCCACCCCCACAATCGAGTGGTAGAAGTGGCTCCAACCAGGACAAGCAGCCTAGGCCCTCCTACTTTTCTTATTGTTAGAATTAGCATAAACCTTGACACCAATATTCAGTGGTAATGGCAACCATTTTATTAAGGAATAGACCTCCACCTTTTGTGTCTGGCTGTGAACTACACCCAAAGTTGACCGTGGTTCCAGTGAGGAGATTGGCATTAAAACAAGAAAAAAGGTCTTTCTTTCCAATTTAAGGTCCAACTGAGAGATTTTATGGTGATTTGCAATATTTTTGCAAAAGTAGGTATTTTGGGTGTTTGCCGGGGTTGGGGGTGGTGGTGGTAATATTTAATTTAAAATTTAAATTTAACTTTCTTATTGTTTGCATTAGCTTAAACATTGACGTCAATATTTAGCGGTAATGGAAAGCATTTTATTAAGGATGGGAGCCCCTCGGTAAAATGGAGGTCAGGCTTAATGCTGCTAATGTCATCAAAATGGTTCCAGGTCCCACCACATACACTGTCAGCCATGTCCAAGACATAAAATCGGCATTTGAGCTCTTCGTAACACCATCAATCCAACAACATATACCTGAGAGCCTGAACATAATACATGTTTCTGTCTTTGATAAAACATGTTGTTTTTCTTACGGCCACACAGCGCTGAACGCGCCCCATTGTGATGTCACAATTGTGAGATTGTGCCTGCAGAAGTGGGAGCGAGAGAGGCTCTCACGGTGTTTGTTTCTCTTTTCTTTTGATTGTTTATTGTACTCGTCTGTTACTTTTGTAGTGATTCATTTGCTTTTTGGTTTTTTCCTCCCCTGAGCAGTTTATCTGCGAGGGGCAGAATTTTCGTGCGTTTTTTAATTAACGGGAATGGATTTCAACGTGAATGACTCAGGACCGGCAATTCGACAAATCGCTATGGATACGGATTTGAAACAAATGGCGAGTTCTGTGTTTTCTGATCAATTGTCTGAACATCGACTTCGAGTTTTCAATCATGGTGAAAGTTCTAGTAATACAGCTGTTAATGTGGTTTTTCAACATGGCATGGATTCAAGGGAAAGAGTTTTGAAGGGCGGACGGATTGATGGCGCTGAGAAGGACTGCGAGGCTGGGGTGGAATTGCCGACGTGTGTTGGAGTGGAATTGGCGACTGGAGAGGAATTCTCTCGCCAGTTTACTCCTGAACAAAGAGAAGAAGCTGGGGGTTTGCTTAATGGTGTTGGCTCGAGCGTTTTGGACAACAAAAGTAGATATGACATGCGGATGGAGAAGTGATAAAAGATATTGATAAAACATGTTGTTTTTCTTACGGCCACACCATGCTGAAGGCGCCCGATTGTGATGTCACAAGCGTGAGATTGTGGCTGCAGAAGTGGGAGAGAGAGAGGCTCTCACAGTGTTCGTTTCTTTTTTCTTTTGATTGTTTATTGTACTCGTCTGTTACTTTTGTTGTGCTTCTATTGCTTTTTGGTTATTTCCTCCCCTGAGCAGTTTATCTGCCAAGGGGCAGAATTTTCGTGTGTTTTCTAATTAACGGGAATGGATTTCAACGCGAATGACTGAGGACCGGCAATTGGACAAATCGCTATGGATACGGATTTGAAACAAACGGACAGTTCTGTGTTTCCTGATCAATTGTCTGAACATCGACTTCGAGTTTTGGATCATGGTGAAAGTTCTAGTAATACAGCTGTTAATGTGGTTTTTCAACATGACATGGATTCAAGGAAAAGAGTTTTGAATGGCGGACGGACTGATGGCGCTGAGAAGGACTGCGGGGCTGGGCTGGGATTGACGGCTGGAGAGGAATTCTCTCGCCAGCTTACTCCTGAACAAAGAGAAGAAGCTGGGGGTTTGCTTAATGGTGTTGGCTCGAGCGTTTTGGACAACAAAAGTAGATATGACATGCGGATGGACAAGTGATAAAAGATATTGATAAAACATGTTGTTTTTCTTACGGCCACACCGCGCCGAACGCGCCCGATTGTGATGTCACAAGCGTGAGATTGTGGCTGCAGACGTGGGAGAGAGAGAGAGGCTCTCACAGTGTTTTCATACTTTTCCTAATTTAATGGGGACAACTGGGTGAACGTAAAATGAACATGATGATGTGTTTTCAATGTCCTGTACACATTTTGTACACATCGGTGTTCTCTGGGCTGAATTTGAGCCCAGGTTGTTCTGGCGGTATAAAACATAAGAAATATCAACATCGTTCACACATTTCATTTGGTTGTTTTGGATGATATTGAGGCCACTAACATGCAATTTATTAATCTTCAAAAAACCTTCCCTCTGCTTTAGGGCCCTAAAGCAGAGGGGGTGTTGCTAGATTTGAGGCCCTTCTGGGGCGCGAAACCCTAGTGCTCACATCCTCATGCGGGGAATGCATCAGCAACGACAATAGGCTAGTTGCGTTACATTACTTTCAGAGTCATTGAGCTGACACTTTTATTCAAAGCTACTGACAGTTGATTAGGCTGACCAGGGGTCAACCCCCCCCTTGGGAGCTATGTTATTTTTCACAACCATTTACCGGGGCACCACAGATTGTTACTGGGGCATGTGCCCCACTGAGATCGGGTCTGGCCCTAACCCATCATAACCATACCTGTGGTAGCATGAGAACCACTGACAGTTCACATGACATGGGGGAGGAGGAAATATAATTCCAACAAGTACGCTGATATTTCCTGCACTGTTGGGGTGTGGAAATGTGGTTCCAGTGAGGAGATTGGCAGTTCACACTACAAAGGGGAGGAGCAAACATATGAAAGCTTGCACCGCAGCTTTCAAAACCATTTCACTTGGTGCGCTGTGTGCTCTTGCTTTATGTTCTCTTTCACTTGAAAATGACCTCTAAGCAAAGGTTTCGTGCCAATGCGGTTTTGTCACAGCTCTTTGACAGTGAAAGTGACATAGAGGAGAATGTGTCTGAGACAGAGGATAATGTTGAGGAGGACCCTGATTATGAGACATCCTCCTCTGATGGGAATGAGAGCCTTAGTATTGACCCTCCCGTTGTCTCTCAACCACCAGCAGACAAGTTACCTTACAAAAATGGAAAGTTATTATAGTCCCTCTCCCCACCTGAATGACAGGTTACATTTAATGCTGTTAATGTCATCAAAATGGTTCCAGGCCCCACCAGATACACTGTCAGCCATGTCCAAGACATAAAATCAGCGTTTGAGCTCTTCGTAACACCATCAATCGAAAATGATATACTTGAGAGCCCAAACATAATACATGTTTCTGTCTTTGATAAAAGGTATAGTTTTTCTTTCCAAATGATATAAATGACGAAATAAAATTTACTTAGAAATAATATAAAGCCATTAAAACAGGAAAAAAAAAAGGTCCTTCTTTTCAAGTTAGGGTCAAACTGAGAGATTTTATGGTGATTTGCATATTTTTCCAATACTAGGTATTTTGGGTGCATGCCGGGGTTTGGGGGGGGGGGGATGGGTGGTGGTCATATTTAATTTAAAGGGCTATTTAGGTAGTAAACCAAGAAACGTGAAGTACCTGACACATAAAAATGGGTAGCAATTTTAATTATAGTCATTGCCTGGAGGTTGAAATAGCTTGGGTCAAATTGACCCCAAGGATAAAAGATGTGAGCAAATTTGAGGACAATACGAGGGTTGAGCCACCACCAAGAGCGGGCGGCTCAGACGGAGCTCCCGCATGAAATGTGAGCCAAAGCCCAGGTGAAACTGGGAGCCGGTGGTGGGTCTTTCTCCACCATCTTCAAACCCTGAGCCTCCGGCCTAGATCCACACCTAGAGCCGGGCCTGACACTGTGGCCTTGGCCGGTGCCAAGCTCCGGCCAAAAACCCAAACTCCAAACGTGAGCCTCGGCTCCGCAGTGTTGGACAAAACAAAAAAAAAAAAAAAAAAAAGGCTCCGGCGTCACAACAGCAGTAGAAAGCGGATGACAACCATGAGGCGACCGACTGAGAGGGCAGCTTTCGCTTACGGCCACACCACGCTGAACGCGCCCGATCTCGTCTGATCTCGGAAGCCAAGCAGCGTCGGGCCTGGTTAGTACTTGGATGGGTGACCGCCTGGGAATACCAGGTGCTGTAAGCATTTTTGTTTTTCCCACCCCCACAATCGAGTGGTAGAAGTGGCTCCAACCAGGACAAGCAGCCTAGGCCCTCCTACTTTTCTTATTGTTAGAATTAGCATAAACCTTGACACCAATATTCAGTGGTAATGGCAACCATTTTATTAAGGAATAGACCTCCACCTTTTGTGTCTGGCTGTGAACTACACCCAAAGTTGACCGTGGTTCCAGTGAGGAGATTGGCATTAAAACAAGAAAAAAGGTCTTTCTTTCCAATTTAAGGTCCAACTGAGAGATTTTATGGTGATTTGCAATATTTTTGCAAAAGTAGGTATTTTGGGTGTTTGCCGGGGTTGGGGGTGGTGGTGGTAATATTTAATTTAAAATTTAAATTTAACTTTCTTATTGTTTGCATTAGCTTAAACATTGACGTCAATATTTAGCGGTAATGGAAAGCATTTTATTAAGGATGGGAGCCCCTCGGTAAAATGGAGGTCAGGCTTAATGCTGCTAATGTCATCAAAATGGTTCCAGGTCCCACCACATACACTGTCAGCCATGTCCAAGACATAAAATCGGCATTTGAGCTCTTCGTAACACCATCAATCCAACAACATATACCTGAGAGCCTGAACATAATACATGTTTCTGTCTTTGATAAAACATGTTGTTTTTCTTACGGCCACACAGCGCTGAACGCGCCCCATTGTGATGTCACAATTGTGAGATTGTGCCTGCAGAAGTGGGAGCGAGAGAGGCTCTCACGGTGTTTGTTTCTCTTTTCTTTTGATTGTTTATTGTACTCGTCTGTTACTTTTGTAGTGATTCATTTGCTTTTTGGTTTTTTCCTCCCCTGAGCAGTTTATCTGCGAGGGGCAGAATTTTCGTGCGTTTTTTAATTAACGGGAATGGATTTCAACGTGAATGACTCAGGACCGGCAATTCGACAAATCGCTATGGATACGGATTTGAAACAAATGGCGAGTTCTGTGTTTTCTGATCAATTGTCTGAACATCGACTTCGAGTTTTCAATCATGGTGAAAGTTCTAGTAATACAGCTGTTAATGTGGTTTTTCAACATGGCATGGATTCAAGGGAAAGAGTTTTGAAGGGCGGACGGATTGATGGCGCTGAGAAGGACTGCGAGGCTGGGGTGGAATTGCCGACGTGTGTTGGAGTGGAATTGGCGACTGGAGAGGAATTCTCTCGCCAGTTTACTCCTGAACAAAGAGAAGAAGCTGGGGGTTTGCTTAATGGTGTTGGCTCGAGCGTTTTGGACAACAAAAGTAGATATGACATGCGGATGGAGAAGTGATAAAAGATATTGATAAAACATGTTGTTTTTCTTACGGCCACACCATGCTGAAGGCGCCCGATTGTGATGTCACAAGCGTGAGATTGTGGCTGCAGACGTGGGAGAGAGAGAGGCTCTCACAGTGTTCGTTTCTTTTTTCTTTTGATTGTTTATTGTACTCGTCTGTTACTTTTGTTGTGCTTCTATTGCTTTTTGGTTATTTCCTCCCCTGAGCAGTTTATCTGCCAAGGGGCAGAATTTTCGTGTGTTTTCCAATTAACGGGAATGGATTTCAACGCGAATGACTGAGGACCGGCAATTGGACAAATCGCTATGGATACGGATTTGAAACAAACGGCCAGTTCTGTGTTTCCTGATCAATTGTCTGAACATCGACTTCGAGTTTTGGATCATGGTGAAAGTTCTAGTAATACAGCTGTTAATGTGGTTTTTCAACATGACATGGATTCAAGGAAAAGAGTTTTGAATGGCGGACGGACTGATGGCGCTGAGAAGGACTGCGGGGCTGGGCTGGGATTGACGGCTGGAGAGGAATTCTCTCGCCAGCTTACTCCTGAACAAAGAGAAGAAGCTGGGGGTTTGCTTAATGGTGTTGGCTCGAGCGTTTTGGACAACAAAAGTAGATATGACATGCGGATGGACAAGTGATAAAAGATATTGATAAAACATGTTGTTTTTCTTACGGCCACACCGCGCCGAACGCGCCCGATTGTGATGTCACAAGCGTGAGATTGTGGCTGCAGACGTGGGAGAGAGAGAGAGGCTCTCACAGTGTTTTCATACTTTTCCTAATTTAATGGGGACAACTGGGTGAACGTAAAATGAACATGATGATGTGTTTTCAATGTCCTGTACACATTTTGTACACATCGGTGTTCTCTGGGCTGAATTTGAGCCCAGGTTGTTCTGGCGGTATAAAACATAAGAAATATCAACATCGTTCACACATTTCATTTGGTTGTTTTGGATGATATTGAGGCCACTAACATGCAATTTATTAATCTTCAAAAAACCTTCCCTCTGCTTTAGGGCCCTAAAGCAGAGGGGGTGTTGCTAGATTTGAGGCCCTTCTGGGGCGCGAAACCCTAGTGCTCACATCCTCATGCGGGGAATGCATCAGCAACGACAATAGGCTAGTTGCGTTACATTACTTTCAGAGTCATTGAGCTGACACTTTTATTCAAAGCTACTGACAGTTGATTAGGCTGACCAGGGGTCAACCCCCCCCTTGGGAGCTATGTTATTTTTCACAACCATTTACCGGGGCACCACAGATTGTTACTGGGGCATGTGCCCCACTGAGATCGGGTCTGGCCCTAACCCATCATAACCATACCTGTGGTAGCATGAGAACCACTGACAGTTCACATGACATGGGGGAGGAGGAAATATAATTCCAACAAGTACGCTGATATTTCCTGCACTGTTGGGGTGTGGAAATGTGGTTCCAGTGAGGAGATTGGCAGTTCACACTACAAAGGGGAGGAGCAAACATATGAAAGCTTGCACCGCAGCTTTCAAAACCATTTCACTTGGTGCGCTGTGTGCTCTTGCTTTATGTTCTCTTTCACTTGAAAATGACCTCTAAGCAAAGGTTTCGTGCCAATGCGGTTTTGTCACAGCTCTTTGACAGTGAAAGTGACATAGAGGAGAATGTGTCTGAGACAGAGGATAATGTTGAGGAGGACCCTGATTATGAGACATCCTCCTCTGATGGGAATGAGAGCCTTAGTATTGACCCTCCCGTTGTCTCTCAACCACCAGCAGACAAGTTACCTTACAAAAATGGAAAGTTATTATAGTCCCTCTCCCCACCTGAATGACAGGTTACATTTAATGCTGTTAATGTCATCAAAATGGTTCCAGGCCCCACCAGATACACTGTCAGCCATGTCCAAGACATAAAATCAGCGTTTGAGCTCTTCGTAACACCATCAATCGAAAATGATATACTTGAGAGCCCAAACATAATACATGTTTCTGTCTTTGATAAAAGGTATAGTTTTTCTTTCCAAATGATATAAATGACGAAATAAAATTTACTTAGAAATAATATAAAGCCATTAAAACAGGAAAAAAAAAAGGTCCTTCTTTTCAAGTTAGGGTCAAACTGAGAGATTTTATGGTGATTTGCATATTTTTCCAATACTAGGTATTTTGGGTGCATGCCGGGGTTTGGGGGGGGGGGATGGGTGGTGGTCATATTTAATTTAAAGGGCTATTTAGGTAGTAAACCAAGAAACGTGAAGTACCTGACACATAAAAATGGGTAGCAATTTTAATTATAGTCATTGCCTGGAGGTTGAAATAGCTTGGGTCAAATTGACCCCAAGGATAAAAGATGTGAGCAAATTTGAGGACAATACGAGGGTTGAGCCACCACCAAGAGCGGGCGGCTCAGACGGAGCTCCCGCATGAAATGTGAGCCAAAGCCCAGGTGAAACTGGGAGCCGGTGGTGGGTCTTTCTCCACCATCTTCAAACCCTGAGCCTCCGGCCTAGATCCACACCTAGAGCCGGGCCTGACACTGTGGCCTTGGCCGGTGCCAAGCTCCGGCCAAAAACCCAAACTCCAAACGTGAGCCTCGGCTCCGCAGTGTTGGACAAAACAAAAAAAAAAAAAAAAAGGCTCCGGCGTCACAACAGCAGTAGAAAGCGGATGACAACCATGAGGCGACCGACTGAGAGGGCAGCTTTCGCTTACGGCCACACCACGCTGAACGCGCCCGATCTCGTCTGATCTCGGAAGCCAAGCAGCGTCGGGCCTGGTTAGTACTTGGATGGGTGACCGCCTGGGAATACCAGGTGCTGTAAGCATTTTTGTTTTTCCCACCCCCACAATCGAGTGGTAGAAGTGGCTCCAACCAGGACAAGCAGCCTAGGCCCTCCTACTTTTCTTATTGTTAGAATTAGCATAAACCTTGACACCAATATTCAGTGGTAATGGCAACCATTTTATTAAGGAATAGACCTCCACCTTTTGTGTCTGGCTGTGAACTACACCCAAAGTTGACCGTGGTTCCAGTGAGGAGATTGGCATTAAAACAAGAAAAAAGGTCTTTCTTTCCAATTTAAGGTCCAACTGAGAGATTTTATGGTGATTTGCAATATTTTTGCAAAAGTAGGTATTTTGGGTGTTTGCCGGGGTTGGGGGTGGTGGTGGTAATATTTAATTTAAAATTTAAATTTAACTTTCTTATTGTTTGCATTAGCTTAAACATTGACGTCAATATTTAGCGGTAATGGAAAGCATTTTATTAAGGATGGGAGCCCCTCGGTAAAATGGAGGTCAGGCTTAATGCTGCTAATGTCATCAAAATGGTTCCAGGTCCCACCACATACACTGTCAGCCATGTCCAAGACATAAAATCGGCATTTGAGCTCTTCGTAACACCATCAATCCAACAACATATACCTGAGAGCCTGAACATAATACATGTTTCTGTCTTTGATAAAACATGTTGTTTTTCTTACGGCCACACAGCGCTGAACGCGCCCCATTGTGATGTCACAATTGTGAGATTGTGCCTGCAGAAGTGGGAGCGAGAGAGGCTCTCACGGTGTTTGTTTCTCTTTTCTTTTGATTGTTTATTGTACTCGTCTGTTACTTTTGTAGTGATTCATTTGCTTTTTGGTTTTTTCCTCCCCTGAGCAGTTTATCTGCGAGGGGCAGAATTTTCGTGCGTTTTTTAATTAACGGGAATGGATTTCAACGTGAATGACTCAGGACCGGCAATTCGACAAATCGCTATGGATACGGATTTGAAACAAATGGCGAGTTCTGTGTTTTCTGATCAATTGTCTGAACATCGACTTCGAGTTTTCAATCATGGTGAAAGTTCTAGTAATACAGCTGTTAATGTGGTTTTTCAACATGGCATGGATTCAAGGGAAAGAGTTTTGAAGGGCGGACGGATTGATGGCGCTGAGAAGGACTGCGAGGCTGGGGTGGAATTGCCGACGTGTGTTGGAGTGGAATTGGCGACTGGAGAGGAATTCTCTCGCCAGTTTACTCCTGAACAAAGAGAAGAAGCTGGGGGTTTGCTTAATGGTGTTGGCTCGAGCGTTTTGGACAACAAAAGTAGATATGACATGCGGATGGAGAAGTGATAAAAGATATTGATAAAACATGTTGTTTTTCTTACGGCCACACCATGCTGAAGGCGCCCGATTGTGATGTCACAAGCGTGAGATTGTGGCTGCAGAAGTGGGAGAGAGAGAGGCTCTCACAGTGTTCGTTTCTTTTTTCTTTTGATTGTTTATTGTACTCGTCTGTTACTTTTGTTGTGCTTCTATTGCTTTTTGGTTATTTCCTCCCCTGAGCAGTTTATCTGCCAAGGGGCAGAATTTTCGTGTGTTTTCTAATTAACGGGAATGGATTTCAACGCGAATGACTGAGGACCGGCAATTGGACAAATCGCTATGGATACGGATTTGAAACAAACGGACAGTTCTGTGTTTCCTGATCAATTGTCTGAACATCGACTTCGAGTTTTGGATCATGGTGAAAGTTCTAGTAATACAGCTGTTAATGTGGTTTTTCAACATGACATGGATTCAAGGAAAAGAGTTTTGAATGGCGGACGGACTGATGGCGCTGAGAAGGACTGCGGGGCTGGGCTGGGATTGACGGCTGGAGAGGAATTCTCTCGCCAGCTTACTCCTGAACAAAGAGAAGAAGCTGGGGGTTTGCTTAATGGTGTTGGCTCGAGCGTTTTGGACAACAAAAGTAGATATGACATGCGGATGGACAAGTGATAAAAGATATTGATAAAACATGTTGTTTTTCTTACGGCCACACCGCGCCGAACGCGCCCGATTGTGATGTCACAAGCGTGAGATTGTGGCTGCAGACGTGGGAGAGAGAGAGAGGCTCTCACAGTGTTTTCATACTTTTCCTAATTTAATGGGGACAACTGGGTGAACGTAAAATGAACATGATGATGTGTTTTCAATGTCCTGTACACATTTTGTACACATCGGTGTTCTCTGGGCTGAATTTGAGCCCAGGTTGTTCTGGCGGTATAAAACATAAGAAATATCAACATCGTTCACACATTTCATTTGGTTGTTTTGGATGATATTGAGGCCACTAACATGCAATTTATTAATCTTCAAAAAACCTTCCCTCTGCTTTAGGGCCCTAAAGCAGAGGGGGTGTTGCTAGATTTGAGGCCCTTCTGGGGCGCGAAACCCTAGTGCTCACATCCTCATGCGGGGAATGCATCAGCAACGACAATAGGCTAGTTGCGTTACATTACTTTCAGAGTCATTGAGCTGACACTTTTATTCAAAGCTACTGACAGTTGATTAGGCTGACCAGGGGTCAACCCCCCCCTTGGGAGCTATGTTATTTTTCACAACCATTTACCGGGGCACCACAGATTGTTACTGGGGCATGTGCCCCACTGAGATCGGGTCTGGCCCTAACCCATCATAACCATACCTGTGGTAGCATGAGAACCACTGACAGTTCACATGACATGGGGGAGGAGGAAATATAATTCCAACAAGTACGCTGATATTTCCTGCACTGTTGGGGTGTGGAAATGTGGTTCCAGTGAGGAGATTGGCAGTTCACACTACAAAGGGGAGGAGCAAACATATGAAAGCTTGCACCGCAGCTTTCAAAACCATTTCACTTGGTGCGCTGTGTGCTCTTGCTTTATGTTCTCTTTCACTTGAAAATGACCTCTAAGCAAAGGTTTCGTGCCAATGCGGTTTTGTCACAGCTCTTTGACAGTGAAAGTGACATAGAGGAGAATGTGTCTGAGACAGAGGATAATGTTGAGGAGGACCCTGATTATGAGACATCCTCCTCTGATGGGAATGAGAGCCTTAGTATTGACCCTCCCGTTGTCTCTCAACCACCAGCAGACAAGTTACCTTACAAAAATGGAAAGTTATTATAGTCCCTCTCCCCACCTGAATGACAGGTTACATTTAATGCTGTTAATGTCATCAAAATGGTTCCAGGCCCCACCAGATACACTGTCAGCCATGTCCAAGACATAAAATCAGCGTTTGAGCTCTTCGTAACACCATCAATCGAAAATGATATACTTGAGAGCCCAAACATAATACATGTTTCTGTCTTTGATAAAAGGTATAGTTTTTCTTTCCAAATGATATAAATGACGAAATAAAATTTACTTAGAAATAATATAAAGCCATTAAAACAGGAAAAAAAAAAGGTCCTTCTTTTCAAGTTAGGGTCAAACTGAGAGATTTTATGGTGATTTGCATATTTTTCCAATACTAGGTATTTTGGGTGCATGCCGGGGTTTGGGGGGGGGGGGATGGGTGGTGGTCATATTTAATTTAAAGGGCTATTTAGGTAGTAAACCAAGAAACGTGAAGTACCTGACACATAAAAATGGGTAGCAATTTTAATTATAGTCATTGCCTGGAGGTTGAAATAGCTTGGGTCAAATTGACCCCAAGGATAAAAGATGTGAGCAAATTTGAGGACAATACGAGGGTTGAGCCACCACCAAGAGCGGGCGGCTCAGACGGAGCTCCCGCATGAAATGTGAGCCAAAGCCCAGGTGAAACTGGGAGCCGGTGGTGGGTCTTTCTCCACCATCTTCAAACCCTGAGCCTCCGGCCTAGATCCACACCTAGAGCCGGGCCTGACACTGTGGCCTTGGCCGGTGCCAAGCTCCGGCCAAAAACCCAAACTCCAAACGTGAGCCTCGGCTCCGCAGTGTTGGACAAAACAAAAAAAAAAAAAAAAAAAAAAAGGCTCCGGCGTCACAACAGCAGTAGAAAGCGGATGACAACCATGAGGCGACCGACTGAGAGGGCAGCTTTCGCTTACGGCCACACCACGCTGAACGCGCCCGATCTCGTCTGATCTCGGAAGCCAAGCAGCGTCGGGCCTGGTTAGTACTTGGATGGGTGACCGCCTGGGAATACCAGGTGCTGTAAGCATTTTTGTTTTTCCCACCCCCACAATCGAGTGGTAGAAGTGGCTCCAACCAGGACAAGCAGCCTAGGCCCTCCTACTTTTCTTATTGTTAGAATTAGCATAAACCTTGACACCAATATTCAGTGGTAATGGCAACCATTTTATTAAGGAATAGACCTCCACCTTTTGTGTCTGGCTGTGAACTACACCCAAAGTTGACCGTGGTTCCAGTGAGGAGATTGGCATTAAAACAAGAAAAAAGGTCTTTCTTTCCAATTTAAGGTCCAACTGAGAGATTTTATGGTGATTTGCAATATTTTTGCAAAAGTAGGTATTTTGGGTGTTTGCCGGGGTTGGGGGTGGTGGTGGTAATATTTAATTTAAAATTTAAATTTAACTTTCTTATTGTTTGCATTAGCTTAAACATTGACGTCAATATTTAGCGGTAATGGAAAGCATTTTATTAAGGATGGGAGCCCCTCGGTAAAATGGAGGTCAGGCTTAATGCTGCTAATGTCATCAAAATGGTTCCAGGTCCCACCACATACACTGTCAGCCATGTCCAAGACATAAAATCGGCATTTGAGCTCTTCGTAACACCATCAATCCAACAACATATACCTGAGAGCCTGAACATAATACATGTTTCTGTCTTTGATAAAACATGTTGTTTTTCTTACGGCCACACAGCGCTGAACGCGCCCCATTGTGATGTCACAATTGTGAGATTGTGCCTGCAGAAGTGGGAGCGAGAGAGGCTCTCACGGTGTTTGTTTCTCTTTTCTTTTGATTGTTTATTGTACTCGTCTGTTACTTTTGTAGTGATTCATTTGCTTTTTGGTTTTTTCCTCCCCTGAGCAGTTTATCTGCGAGGGGCAGAATTTTCGTGCGTTTTTTAATTAACGGGAATGGATTTCAACGTGAATGACTCAGGACCGGCAATTCGACAAATCGCTATGGATACGGATTTGAAACAAATGGCGAGTTCTGTGTTTTCTGATCAATTGTCTGAACATCGACTTCGAGTTTTCAATCATGGTGAAAGTTCTAGTAATACAGCTGTTAATGTGGTTTTTCAACATGGCATGGATTCAAGGGAAAGAGTTTTGAAGGGCGGACGGATTGATGGCGCTGAGAAGGACTGCGAGGCTGGGGTGGAATTGCCGACGTGTGTTGGAGTGGAATTGGCGACTGGAGAGGAATTCTCTCGCCAGTTTACTCCTGAACAAAGAGAAGAAGCTGGGGGTTTGCTTAATGGTGTTGGCTCGAGCGTTTTGGACAACAAAAGTAGATATGACATGCGGATGGAGAAGTGATAAAAGATATTGATAAAACATGTTGTTTTTCTTACGGCCACACCATGCTGAAGGCGCCCGATTGTGATGTCACAAGCGTGAGATTGTGGCTGCAGAAGTGGGAGAGAGAGAGGCTCTCACAGTGTTCGTTTCTTTTTTCTTTTGATTGTTTATTGTACTCGTCTGTTACTTTTGTTGTGCTTCTATTGCTTTTTGGTTATTTCCTCCCCTGAGCAGTTTATCTGCCAAGGGGCAGAATTTTCGTGTGTTTTCTAATTAACGGGAATGGATTTCAACGCGAATGACTGAGGACCGGCAATTGGACAAATCGCTATGGATACGGATTTGAAACAAACGGACAGTTCTGTGTTTCCTGATCAATTGTCTGAACATCGACTTCGAGTTTTGGATCATGGTGAAAGTTCTAGTAATACAGCTGTTAATGTGGTTTTTCAACATGACATGGATTCAAGAAAAAGAGTTTTGAATGGCGGACGGACTGATGGCGCTGAGAAGGACTGCGGGGCTGGGCTGGGATTGACGGCTGGAGAGGAATTCTCTCGCCAGCTTACTCCTGAACAAAGAGAAGAAGCTGGGGGTTTGCTTAATGGTGTTGGCTCGAGCGTTTTGGACAACAAAAGTAGATATGACATGCGGATGGACAAGTGATAAAAGATATTGATAAAACATGTTGTTTTTCTTACGGCCACACCGCGCTGAACGCGCCCGATTGTGATGTCACAAGCGTGAGATTGTGGCTGCAGACGTGGGAGAGAGAGAGAGGCTCTCACAGTGTTTGTTTCTTTTTTCTTTTGATTGTTTATTGTACTCCTCTATTACTTTTGTAGTGCTTCTTTTGCTTTTTGATTTTTTCCTCCCCTGAGCAGTTTATATGCAGAGGGGCAGAATTTTCGTGTGTTTTCCAATTAACGGGAATGGATTTCAACGCGAATGACTGAGGACCGGCAATTGGACAAATCGCTATGGATACGGATTTGAAACAAACGGCCAGTTCTGTGTTTCCTGATCAATTGTCTGAACATCGACTTCGAGTTTTGGATCATGGTGAAAGTTCTAGTAATACAGCTGTTAATGTGGTTTTTCAACATGACATGGATTCAAGGAAAAGAGTTTTGAATGGCGGACGGACTGATGGCGCTGAGAAGGACTGCGGGGCTGGGCTGGGATTGACGGCTGGAGAGGAATTCTCTCGCCAGCTTACTCCTGAACAAAGAGAAGAAGCTGGGGGTTTGCTTAATGGTGTTGGCTCGAGCGTTTTGGACAACAAAAGTAGATATGACATGCGGATGGACAAGTGATAAAAGATATTGATAAAACATGTTGTTTTTCTTACGGCCACACCGCGCCGAACGCGCCCGATTGTGATGTCACAAGCGTGAGATTGTGGCTGCAGACGTGGGAGAGAGAGAGAGGCTCTCACAGTGTTTTCATACTTTTCCTAATTTAATGGGGACAACTGGGTGAACGTAAAATGAACATGATGATGTGTTTTCAATGTCCTGTACACATTTTGTACACATCGGTGTTCTCTGGGCTGAATTTGAGCCCAGGTTGTTCTGGCGGTATAAAACATAAGAAATATCAACATCGTTCACACATTTCATTTGGTTGTTTTGGATGATATTGAGGCCACTAACATGCAATTTATTAATCTTCAAAAAACCTTCCCTCTGCTTTAGGGCCCTAAAGCAGAGGGGGTGTTGCTAGATTTGAGGCCCTTCTGGGGCGCGAAACCCTAGTGCTCACATCCTCATGCGGGGAATGCATCAGCAACGACAATAGGCTAGTTGCGTTACATTACTTTCAGAGTCATTGAGCTGACACTTTTATTCAAAGCTACTGACAGTTGATTAGGCTGACCAGGGGTCAACCCCCCCCTTGGGAGCTATGTTATTTTTCACAACCATTTACCGGGGCACCACAGATTGTTACTGGGGCATGTGCCCCACTGAGATCGGGTCTGGCCCTAACCCATCATAACCATACCTGTGGTAGCATGAGAACCACTGACAGTTCACATGACATGGGGGAGGAGGAAATATAATTCCAACAAGTACGCTGATATTTCCTGCACTGTTGGGGTGTGGAAATGTGGTTCCAGTGAGGAGATTGGCAGTTCACACTACAAAGGGGAGGAGCAAACATATGAAAGCTTGCACCGCAGCTTTCAAAACCATTTCACTTGGTGCGCT
Organism: Albula glossodonta; assembly: GCA_019788955.1. Taxonomy (NCBI): domain Eukaryota; kingdom Metazoa; phylum Chordata; class Actinopteri; order Albuliformes; family Albulidae; genus Albula; species Albula glossodonta. Next base: position 1,783 of record JAFBMS010001349.1, on the reverse strand, counting down.
GTGTGCTCTTGCTTTATGTTCTCTTTCACTTGAAAATGACCTCTAAGCAAAGGTTTCGTGCCAATGCGGTTTTGTCACAGCTCTTTGACAGTGAAAGTGACATAGAGGAGAATGTGTCTGAGACAGAGGATAATGTTGAGGAGGACCCTGATTATGAGACATCCTCCTCTGATGGGAATGAGAGCCTTAGTATTGACCCTCCCGTTGTCTCTCAACCACCAGCAGACAAGTTACCTTACAAAAATGGAAAGTTATTATAGTCCCTCTCCCCACCTGAATGACAGGTTACATTTAATGCTGTTAATGTCATCAAAATGGTTCCAGGCCCCACCAGATACACTGTCAGCCATGTCCAAGACATAAAATCAGCGTTTGAGCTCTTCGTAACACCATCAATCGAAAATGATATACTTGAGAGCCCAAACATAATACATGTTTCTGTCTTTGATAAAAGGTATAGTTTTTCTTTCCAAATGATATAAATGACGAAATAAAATTTACTTAGAAATAATATAAAGCCATTAAAACAGGAAAAAAAAAAGGTCCTTCTTTTCAAGTTAGGGTCAAACTGAGAGATTTTATGGTGATTTGCATATTTTTCCAATACTAGGTATTTTGGGTGCATGCCGGGGTTTGGGGGGGGGGGGATGGGTGGTGGTCATATTTAATTTAAAGGGCTATTTAGGTAGTAAACCAAGAAACGTGAAGTACCTGACACATAAAAATGGGTAGCAATTTTAATTATAATCATTGCCTGGAGGTTGAAATAGCTTGGGTCAAATTGACCCCAAGGATAAAAGATGTGAGCAAATTTGAGGACAATACGAGGGTTGAGCCACCACCAAGAGCGGGCGGCTCAGACGGAGCTCCCGCATGAAATGTGAGCCAAAGCCCAGGTGAAACTGGGAGCCGGTGGTGGGTCTTTCTCCACCATCTTCAAACCCTGAGCCTCCGGCCTAGATCCACACCTAGAGCCGGGCCTGACACTGTGGCCTTGGCCGGTGCCAAGCTCCGGCCAAAAACCCAAACTCCAAACGTGAGCCTCGGCTCCGCAGTGTTGGACAAAACAAAAAAAAAAAAAAAAAGTCTCCGGCGTCACAACAGCAGTAGAAAGCGGATGACAACCATGAGGCGACCGACTGAGAGGGCAGCTTTCGCTTACGGCCACACCACGCTGAACGCGCCCGATCTCGTCTGATCTCGGAAGCCAAGCAGCGTCGGGCCTGGTTAGTACTTTGATGGGTGACCGCCTGGGAATACCAGGTGCTGTAAGCATTTTTGTTTTTCCCCCCCCCTCAATCGAGTGGTAGAAGTGGCTCCAACCAGGACAAGCAGCCTAGGCCCTCCTACCTTTCTTATTGTTAGAATTAGCATAAACCTTGACACCAATATTCAGTGGTAATGGCAACCATTTTATTAAGGAATAGACCTCCACCTTTTGTGTCTGGCTGTGAACTACACCCAAAGTTGACCGTGGTTCCAGTGAGGAGATTGGCATTAAAACAAGAAAGAAAAAAGGTCTTTCTTTCCAATTTAAGGTCCAACTGAGAGATTTTATGGTGATTTGCAATATTTTTGCAAAAGTAGGTATTTTGGCTGTTTGCCGGGGTTGGGGGTGGTGGTGGTAATATTTAATTTAAAATTTAAATTTAACTTTCTTATTGTTTGCATTAGCTTAAACATTGACGTCAATATTTAGCGTATGGAAAGCATTTATTAAGGATGGGAGCCCCTCGGTAAAATGGAGGTCAGGCTTAATGCTGGTAATGTCATCAAAATGGTT
>JAFBMS010001348.1:0-42759 GCA_019788955.1 Albula glossodonta | reverse complement strand
AAATCTCTGTTGCTATTATAGAAAGTAACCTACAAATTACCCTTCTGCTTTTAAAAGGACACAGTGCCCCCAATTCCTCTTGATCTATCAGCACAATGTCATGCATATATGTAATAGCTGTGTGCCTTGTATGTATACATGGCCTATTTCTTTAAATCTTAACAGCATGCTTTACATAAGCTGCACCTCCTATACCTTACCCATCCGCTATGGGTCAAACAGTCCATAAACTGGCAAAGGAACAAAAAACCTTTAGCCAAGGACCTTTATGCAGGGACCACAGAATTGATAGAACAGTAATGTACCTGTAAGATTAGCTGTCACCTCCTGTTTGTGGCTTCCACAATTTGACAGTGATTTATTCACAAAATGAGGTGCCATTGGATCTTGTGCTTTAATGTAAATATTTCCTCTGTGCGCTCTACCGTATTACCTCTCAGTACACAAGTACACAATTTCAACAGCGGGGAGATGCTCGACTTCCTGATCTGAGCTTCACCATTCACTCTTCATTACTGCTGTCTCTCTGCTATAGATACAGGAACATTAGCGCTGTCTTTTTGGTGTAGATACAGGGACATTAGTGCTGTGTCTCTGCTATAGATACAGGAGCATTAACAGTGTGTCTCTGCTATAGATACAGGAACATTAACAGTGTGTCTCTGCTATAGATACAGGAGCATTAGCACTGTGTCTCTGCTATAGATACAGGAACATTAACACTGTGTCTCTGCTATAGATACAGGAGAATTAGCAGTGTGTCTCTGCTATAGATACAGGAACATTAGCACTGTGTCTCTGCTATAGATACAGGAGCATTAGCACTGTGTCTCTGCTATAGATACAGGAGCATTAGCACTGTGTCTCTGCTATAGATACAGGAACATTAGCACTGTGTCTCTGCTATAGATACAGGAACATTAGCACTGTGTCTCTGCTATAGATACAGGAGCATTAGCACTGTGTCTCTGCTATAGATACAGGAGCATTAGCACTGTGTGTATTGACCCCCTCGTGTGTCTACTGACCCTCCCCCATATGCACTGACTCTGTGATCCCCGCATCCCCCCCCCCCATGTGTACTGACCCCCCCATGTACACTGACCCTGACCCCCTCTTTCTCAACTTCAACTCCTTTCTTTCCTCCGTTCTCCCCTACCATCTTACTTTCTCCCTTTACTAAGTATAGTCCTTGTCAAGTTCATATGTGACTTGGCTTAGCACAATTATATTCCTCCTTCTCTCATTGTGTCTGTCTTTCTGTATTCCCCCTGCACTTAACAGAGGACTATAAAGAGCTCATAATTAACCGGAAAGGGCAGTTTTATTAATTAGGATTTAACGAGAAAGACAAGAACGAGGGTGAGTGGAATAGGGGGGTTTTCAGCTATCTTAAGAACACCGTTAGCTGTCGATATGGGAATAGCCTAGCAGGTCCCGAGGGCTGGCTGATGAGATGCCTGTTCTATAACATGGGTCTGTCCCCCTCCCCTGTTTTGCCACGTCCTCAGTGCCTGGCCCCTCCATCTTGCGCTGTTCTTGGCCGGCGAATCGAGAGTACACGCCCGGTGCATTGGACAGCCTGTGGAAGGTTTTGGACGCTGTGGGGGTTGGAGGAGATTCAGGAAAGCGTCTGTGCTCCTCCGGGCCGGACACCAGCAAGGTGGAAGCCCAACCTGTAAGCCCCGGCAAACCGGCTTCGCGCGCAGGACCGCGTTCGCTGCCGTGCACCCCATTGCCAACTACGGTGCGCCCATGCGCCTGTGAGATTCTGGCTCCCGAACGAGCGTCTCGCTCACAGCTGAGGACCTCGTTTCGCTGGCGCGGAGGGGCTGTAGCTGCAGCATGAGCGGCTCTGTGAGAGATGTTTTTTCGTAGCTCCCTCAGAGGCGTGACTCTCTGCCCCGACGTACCCACGCCTCTCAGCTGGCGCACCTGTCAGCACGTTTCTCCCATAATCTGCGCATTCCCACAGCTTTTTGTACAGGGATTTTTTTTTTACTCCGTGGTAATGGAGGCCAAGTCACATGTTAAGGCATTCAAATGAGAGACGGTGAGACTGAATGCATTGCATTTCCACTATGTGACAGGGCACTGCGGTGCATTCACACTGATGTTGAAAGGGGAGAGCAGATTAAGTGACCCACACGCACACCCACACGCACACATGCACTCACACACACACATACACAGAAGCTCACACGCACACATACACATAGAGGCACAAACATGTAGCACTAGGACCCAAGAGACAGAGTAAATGAGTAAAACGATAAAATGGTGAAGTCACATTGACTGACTGGATGTTGAGGAGTACTAACACTGACGCTAAGAATTGGGGGGGGTATACAGAGAGACACACACTCACACACACACACACACACACACACACACAGATAGCAAAGCCACATCATCCACACTGAGCGGTGAGAGATGGATGGGGGATGGGGTGGGTGGGGGGGGGGGGAGACTGCAGCATTTTGTCGGCCTGCAGTACCCCACTGGCCCTATAGAGGGCCCCTCGACACCACACTGAGAGAGATCCGCGGAAAGATAAGGAAACTGGTGTTTAAAAAAGCAGCATCGTGCCGAAAGTGTGAGGTTAATGCAGGCACACTGTGCTGCATCAGGGAAATGGATACAGGGAAGTTTTTCCTCCTTTTGCTCTTAGTGTCTTCCACAGTCCTGTCTCTCGCTTCCTCTCCTTTGTCGTACGTGAGGTTGCCCTTCCCCCCGTAATCCTCGTACCTCTTTCCGCTGTCGCCCTCCGTTGTCTCCCCTCTGGCATTGTTTGCGAGCCCTGTTTTATTCACTCTATCCCCTTTGGCTCCCATTTCTGTCTTCCCCCCCCCTTTACCTTGCTCTCTCTCCTCCTCCCATCATCTCTCTGTCCCTCTCCTCCAGTTATTCTTTCATACCCTCTCCCACTCTCTCCTCTCTCACTCTAACCCAACTCTGCCTCCATCTCTCCATCCCCCCCCCCCCCACCCCCCCCGAGGCTTGTCTTTTTTCTGCATACTGTGGGAGCTTGTTCTGCACAGTCAGCACACCACCCAATTTATCACTCTCTCTCTCTCTCTCCTTCCTTTCACCCCCAATCCTGCCTCTCTCTCCCTCCTTTCGCCCCCCAATCCTGCCGCTCTCTCTCCTTCCTTTCACCCCCCTCCCCAGTCCTGTCTTTACCTCGCTGTCATTTCCTTTAATGCTCCTGTGTGCTTTCTCCCCCCATCCTTCCTCTCTCCCGGTGCACTGAAAGAACTGATTTATGGCAGCTTACTGTCAGTGTGGTCATTGTGCACAGAAGCTGTGTAACATCTCTGTGAATTTTGTTGGTCTCTCACCCAGGCACAGTTGAGCTCAAATGTGTTGTTGTGCTAGTGAAGAGAATCACCTATGTTGTGTGTGTTTGTGTGTGTGTGTGTGTGTTTGTGTGTGTGTGCATAGTTCTGTGTGTGTGTGAGGGAGGTGTGCAGGGACTGTATGTGTTTGTGTGTGTGTATTTATGAGCCTGTGAATATGTTTGTGTCTGTGTGTGTGTGTGTGTGTGTGCTTGCACACACTCTCCAGTCTGTTTGCTCTCCTGTAGCTCTTTGTATCCTGTTCTCTGGTCTGTCTTAGCTCTCCTGTAGCCCTGTGTAGCCTGTACCCCAGTCTGTGTTAGCTCTCCTGTAGCTATGTGTATCCTGTTCTGTAGTCTGTGTTAGTGTTCTTGTAGCTTTTTTGTATCTTTTTTCTCTAGTCTATGTTAGCTCTCCTGTAGCTCTGTGCATCCAGTTCTCTAGTCTGTGTTAGCTGTCCTGTAGCTATGTGTAACCTGTTCTCAAGTCTGTGTTAGCTCTCCTGTAGCTCTGTGGATACTATTGTCTCATCTGTGTTAGCTCTCCTGTAGTTATGTGTATCCTGTTCCCTGGTCTGTGTTAGCTCTCCTGTAGCTATGTATGTCCTGTTCTCTGGTCTGTGTTAGCTCTCCTATAGCTTTGTGTATCCTGTTCTTTAGTCTGCATTAGCTCTCCTGTAGTTATGTGTATCCTGTTCTCTGGTCTGTGTTCGCTCTCCTATAGCTTTGTGTATCCTGTTCTTTAGTCTGCATTAGCTCTCCTGTAGTTATGTGTATCCTGTTCTCTGGCCTGTGTTAGCTCTCCTATAGCTTTGTGTATCCTGTTCTTTAGTCTGCATTAGCTCTCCTGTAGTTATGTGTATCCTGTTCTCTCGTTTGTGTTAGCTGTCCTGCAGGTCTGCGTAGCTGTTCCTTGGTCTTTGTTAGCCAGGCATATTTGATTCACTTACAGCAGAGTCAATGCTCTGAATGATTTTAATGCAAATGATTTGAATGAAGAGCTAATGATTCAGAGTAAGCCTCTCAAGCCACCAAGCTTATCTTCTCCTTTTAACAACTGCCCCTGTGCCTGCATATCAAAAGCAATAATATTACCTAAATAAATACAAAGTAAAAACAAAACAAAGCATAGCACTGTGAATGACTGCACCTCCCATCTTAGGGCATGCAGATCCTCTAACTTTCTGCTAATTTTTGGGAATAGCTGAATATTTCTTTCAGCATTTCAGTAGGTGGTCTGAACCAATGCGCTGTCCAATGTTTTTAAATGTAACATACAGCAGGGGGCCTGAACCAGTGTGCTGTCCAATGTGCTGACATATAACATTCAACTAGAGGTCTGAACCATTGTGCTGTCCAATGTGGTGAAATCAAATTTTTTCTGGAGGTGTGAACCAGTGCGCTGTCCAATGTGCTGAAATCTAACATTCAGCGGGTGGTCTAAACCAGTGCACTGTCCAATGTGCTGAAATATAACATTCAACTACAGGTCTGAACTATTGTCCTGTCCAATGCACTAAAATCAAAATTTCTACTGGAGATCTGAACCAGTGCGCTGTCCAATGTGCTGAGATCTAGCATTCAGCAGGCGGTCTAAACCAGTACACTATCCAGTGCACTGAAATCTAACATGCAGCAGGCATCTGAACCAGTGTACCATCCAGTGTGCTGTCATCTAACATTCAACCAGCGGTCTGAACCAGTGCGCTGTCCAATGCGCTAAAAGTTAACATTCAGCAGGCTGTCAGAACCAGTACGCTGTCCAATGTGCTGAAATCTAACATCCAGCAGGCGGTCTGAACAATTGCACTGTCCAATGTGCTGAAATCTAACATTCAGCAGGCGGTCTGAACCATACGCTGTCCAATGTGCTGAAATCTAACATTCAGCAGGCGGTCTGAACCAGTACGCTGTCCAATGTGCTGAAATCTAACATTCAGCAGGCGGTCTGAACCAGTGCACTGTCCAATGTGCTGAAATCTAACATTCAGCAGGTGGTCTGAACCAGTACGCTGTCCAATGTGCTGAAATCTAACATTCAGCAGGAGGTCTGAACCAGAGTGCTGTCCAATGTGCTGAAATCTAACATTTAGCATGCAGTCTGAACTCTATTAATCCCTGTGCCACACTTTACATCTGCAAATGAATGTCTGTTTCTATTATTTAACTTTTCAGTTTTCCAAAGTGTTCTCTTAGTGTCTCACCCATCTTTGTTGTGTTCTTTTAGGACTATGAGAATTCCTGAAACACCACCCCCCCCCCCCCCCCCCCCCACATCCCCCATCCCCCATCCCCTATCCCAACCCCAATCCTGAGTAACTCATAAACTGTAAAAGTCTACCACAGTGTCCTGGAGGAACCGTTAAAGTGGAGCACACTACCACACACCAATAACTTCTATCATCTGGCTTTTTATCAGTTCTGCCTTACCTGAATGCTGCCTGTCCTTTGCTGTCTTCTCCTTCTGTTAAGAGTGTAACTCTTCTATCGATCGCAGTAACATCTGGTACTATGGCTTAAAGAGCTGGCAAAGTAAGAAAGCCGTAAGCAGTTAAATGTGGAGAGAGGGAACAAGAAAGAAAGAGAACTGTTTGCAGATGAGGAGAAGAATGGAGAGAGATTAGGAGATGGATACGATACCTTTAGGGCAAGGCAAAGAGGCATGAAATAAGTGGAGGAGAGAGCGTGCGGCAAACGCTGCAGAAGAAGGGGGTGACAGAGCAATGCAGAGCCAGCACGGAGCAGAAACAGAGCGGGGCTGGAATGAATAAGGGATGCTACTGTGTGAAATGCATAGAGGCAGATGAGTTAAAGAGACCAGGGAGTATAAAAAAAACAGAGAGGCGAGGAAGTGGGGATTGCAGGATAAGGAGAGAAGGGAAACTGTGGTGAAAGGTAGAGGGAGGGAGGAAAGGGAGAGCGCAGATTCATTCAGTGAAATCTGACTCCTCTATGCGGAACGAGAGAGAGGGGGTGGGAGGGGGACCGCGAGTGTGAGTGGGAGGGGGTAAATGGGGTATCACTCGCATCGACAGGGAAACAGGTCCACTGGAGGACTACGATGACAAAGGTGAAGGAATCCTTCACATCATTAAAAACTGCCTCTGTGCTGTGTTTGTGGAGGGGGGGGATGAAGAGAGGAGCAGAGTATATGGGCCTAGGTATGCATGATTCCTTCACTGTGCTGACAGTGAAGGGGTTAACATTGTGCACACGCACTCAAATTACTAAATGGACTCCCAGGCACATTAACTGAGTGCTGAGTTCAGGCACATTAACATAGCACAGGAACAATAACACACTGCTGAGTTCAGGCACAGTAACACAGTGCTGAGGTCAGGCACATTAACACAGCACAGGCACAGTAACACAGTGCTGAGGTCAGGCACATTAACACAGCACAGGCACAGCAACAAAGTGCTGTGGTCAGGCACATTAACACAGCATAGGCACAGTAACACAGTGCTGAGTTCAGGCACAGTAACACAGCATAGGCACGGTAACACAGTGCTGAGTTCAGGCACAGTAACACTGCACAGGCACAGTAACACAGTGCTGTGGTCAGGCAAATTAACACAGCACAGGCACAGCAACACAGTGCTGAGGTCAGGCACTTTACACAGCACAGGCACAGTAACATAGTGCTGAGTTCAGGCACAGTAACACAGTGTTGAATTCATGCACATTAACACAGCACAGGCACAGCAACATAGTGCTGAGGTCAGGCACATTAACACAGCACAGGCACAGTAACACAGTGCTGAGTTCAGGCACATTAACACAGCACAGGCACAGTAACACAGTGCTGAGTTCAGGCACATTAACACAGCACAGGCACAGCAACACAGTGCTGAGTTCAGGCACAGTAACACAGTGCTGAGGGGGAAGAAGGTTCCTTAACACTCTGCAGTCCTTTCTCTCCATTTTGTAGAGCTCAGCAAATAACCGTTCTGCTGCTAGCTCTCTCTCTCTCTCACACACACTCTCCCATAGGGTGAGCTAGGAGAAGGAGGAGAGAGGGGAGGGCCGGAGGAGGAGGCTGGAGTGCTCCGTCATTTTCCTCTCCGTGGCCTAATTGAAGAAAGTGTTTGAGTGAATTGAGAGACATGGAGGGACAGAATGAGAAAGACGGAAACAGAGGAGTAATGATCAAAGTAGAGAAAGATATTTTTTCTTTAAATTCACATAGTTCAGTATTTAAAGACATGTTAGTTATGTCATTTCCAGCTCACATAGTAAACCCCATGTTTAGGCTGTGCATATGCCAGCTTCGCAATGCCTCTCTCATATTTCCTCACCCTCTATCACTTCATGGCATTATTATCACTTAGCAACAGTATTTTAATTGTCCTGGTTTATGTTTGTGTCTCTCATTTTTCCTTCTCTAATGTAGAACAATTAACAGTTAAAGTGTACTTGAGTGACTTAGCATGCAGATAGCCTCTCCAACAAGCAGTAGTGCCAGTTTGAGACAGTCTCTTAATGTTTTGTGCTGAACGCGTGATTTCCAAAGTGCTCACATTCTTTCATGCCTGTCTGTGAATGAGAGGTCAATTGTCATTCCTCAAGTCCAGTTTTTTTCCCATGTCTTTATCTGTCAATGGAGGTTTACACAGTGAATAGCACTAAATGGCCATTTTGCTATGCTTGCTTAAGTGTATTTTTAATTGTTTTTGTCCATAGGTAGACTTTATCCTCTGAATGAAAAGCTCCATCTTTTTTTTTACTAAATCGCTCCCTTTCTCTGTCTGTCCACAGACTCCTCCTTCCCCCCTCCTCCCACCGTTCTCTCTCTCCTCCTCTCCCTCCCCCTGGCTCCTATGCTCAGTTCGGTGTGTGTCTCCTCTTTCAAAGGGCGCAAGGGTGGGAATAAGTCGTCCAGCAAAGCATGTTACAGCGCAGACATGACTTGTCCGTCAGAAAGCGAGAAAATCGTGATAAACTGCGGGGGGGTGAGGCACGAAACCTACCGCAGTACCCTCAAGACGCTACCCGGCACCCGGTTGTCGTGGCTCACCGAACCGGACGCCTTCAGTAACTTTGACTACGACCCCAAATCCGACGAGTTCTTCTTTGATCGTCACCCAAACACATTTGCATTCATCCTCAACTATTACCGAACAGGAAAGTTACACTGTCCCAATGATGTGTGCGGTCCATTGTTCGAGGAGGAGTTGGCGTTTTGGGGCATCGACGAAACAGACGTGGAAGCGTGTTGCTGGATGAATTATCGCCAACACAGGGACGCGGAGGAAGCGCTGGACAGCTTTGAGACTCCCGAACCCGACCCTCCAGAAGATGACCCCGCGTTAACAGGAGGAGCGGACGGAGACCTGAAGAGACTTTGTATGCAGGAGGACGGCAGAAAAGCCAGCTGGTGGAACGTGTGGCAACCCAGAATCTGGGCTCTGTTTGAGGATCCATATTCTTCTAAATACGCGCGGGTGAGTTACCATCACTTTCTTGATTTCTTGGGGGTACTGTCTATGCCCTTCTCTCTAGAGACGTTAATACAGACTACACTTTCCCTAACTTTCCTAAGTGTATGGTATGGTCAGATTGTATGGTTATCTCAGTATGGTTTATCGGTGATTATCAAACTATATCAACACTTACATTTTGAAAGCACGGGTCGAGATACCCAGGAATTCCGTTGCGGATCATGTTCCTTTGGCAAGACATGTAGTGTCAGGTGTAACTTAAAAGCTACAGTGTATAAGACGTTTCTCTAGCATTTTGCTGTTGCATGTGGTTTGTTTAAAAACAACACTCAACGAAATACTTTCTCTGGCGCTGGTGTTGTCTTCCCGATTATAGAAAGCACTATTCACCATCTTCATTTGGTTCCTGCGTCTTAACACAGCGTGCTTGTAAGTTCCATACATTTTGTACTGTAATTTCTTGTTAATGCTCTCGATATAAATGTGTTGCTCACATTCTATCTCTGATAACGCTTTCTTCCTCCGCACTGTCACTTCAGCCTGTCTCATTCCCCCATTCCTGTAGCGTTGAGCATTTCCACGCGCCCACACTTTCAGCATCCCTCTCACAGCCACGAGCATTTGAGTTGGCCTTAATTTTGAATGAAAAAGTTGTGAAACGGTGTATTATCTTGTTGCCAACTCAAAATGGTTGCCTTTAAGCACAACTGCGAGTACTTATGCTCCTACCCCTCAATAGGTTCTCCTGTCCTTCCCATTTAGCGCAGTGCTACCTTGTACCGTAAGATTGCGTTTACGCATGTTTCCCTTCGTTCTTTAGTTAGCGTATGGTATGCGAAACACACATAGGGAGTGCATATACTTGAATCCTCCCTCTCTACGGGTTAATTCTTCCACTCTCCTCCCCGTACAGTGTATTATCTTGTGAATATAAATGGATTTCTACTTTTCAATAAGCCGTTTTATGTTCTCTTGATGTTTTTATGTTTCTCCTCGTCTTTTCAGTGAATGCAGACTCCAGGCCTATAGTTATACACATATGCCCTTCCAAATAACGAGATTTTAATCTCATAATTAAAACATGGCACAAATAGCTTCTCATACACGTTGAACTGCAAATGTCTGTCACTGAGCAATGTGAGTACAACTCCAGTTGTAGGCTATTAGTTTTAAATTGATAGTGATGCGGGACCCCTACTGTGCCCCCACCGCGTCCCACCATACCCCACTGTACCCCCACAGTACCGTACTGTACCCCCCCCCCCCCCCCCAATACCATCACTGCGTCCCCATAGTACCTCTACTACACGGGCTCCCGGCTCCCGTGTTGTCATGTTCCAGTTTAGCCTTTCATCTGCACTTTCCTGTTTTCCCAAATTGATCTGCAGTACTGAAGGTTCGGCGTGCCAATGTTACTGCATAGACTCAGTGGGTTTGCTCTTGTTCTGCTTTATATAATGCAATCAAATCACAGCAAGGGTAACTGCTCGAGGAGCTGCCAGGTGAACTCCGGTCGTCTTTGTGACAGGAGTCACAAGTGTATCCATGTGTGAAGGCCACCGATTTAAGCTACATTTATTTTGAACATAACATCCTTCTTTTATGGCAAATGTTTATACAAAATGTCAAATGCAGGGTTTCGGATTAAAACGTTTTCTTGCCTTTTCTCAGCTAATTTTTTCCGTCTGTTTGTCTCTTTTTGTGTCAATTTAAAAGGACCAATGTGCGATGGGTTGCTGAGTGTTTTCTGTCGACTTAAGTGTACCGACAAGGTGTGTCGACAAAATTGTGTCTGTTTCACGAGCCTTACAGAAGGCCACATGACGAAAGCACAGTAGTTTGTGGGGCACGAGACGTAAAAAGATTTAGACAGAGCCCACTAGACATGCAGAAAATGTGACTATGTTTTAGGGTAAAAACATGAGGGAGTGAACGTAAGAAGTCGAAAATGGGATGAATAAGACATACATTGGGCGTAGTGCATGAACGATAAAGATAGAGCTTAGGTTAAAAAAAAAAACTTTACCAACAATACTACTATTGGTCAGGATCTTGCATTATTGTGGTCATTGCGCGTGCAAAATCCAAATACGTATTTATTTCCATAGTGAAGAGTCAAAGAATGTCGTGTATAACAGTTAACAGATATGATACCAATTATATTTCCTCAGTTGTAGATAATATGAGAATTTGTATGCGATGGTTGTATAATATGCAGTTAAAATTGACACGCTTGTAGGCAATTTAATAACAATTTAGATATAATTGATAACTCCTAATGCAGAAGTAGTCTTTACCCAGGCTATTGGAATGTCGTCATAATTTCTTGCGCTGTCAGTAGGCTATGTATTTAATCTGTATCGTCATCAATAATATGATATCAGTACTAATGCAGAGTTTCGCGTTGGAATGCTTGCTATGGTACGAGTCGCTCTCAGTCCCTCTCTCACTGTGCTATAGCGTACCACTGCGGTGCTCATACTCGCTGACTACGCGCACATTCGTGCTGCAGTAGACGACGAAACTGCCGTATAGAAGGGGAGAGGGGGATACGCGGAGGAGGCGATATGCTGGTGCTAGCCTTTTTAAGTCTTCGATCGGGAATAAAAGCACTGATAACATTGGACGGGATTGTTTTCCCCCCTCATTCTCCATCCTTTTTGCTGACCAGTGGAAGTTGCATGTCCGTATCCGTTTATTGATTAATCCATACATCTTTGTCGGTGTATTCATGTGTCTGTTCTTTACATATAAAAACGGGGCAAGGGTTTTTCCTCCGTAGCCAAAATTACATATTATGTCTTGAGAATTCCCATCCTGTAATACTCGAACCTGCAGTTTGCATTTTAAACGTTATTCCACATCGAACCCGATCATGAATCCTGCTGTTACAATTACATTTAATGTCTAAATTTATTATTGGCTCGATAAATTCCCCCTGTCCAATTCGTTCTACCTTGTGGAAAGTAAAGAGGCACGTTTTCATGGTATTACATCACTGCTTTACGGTAAGTGTGACAAACTCTGCCCCTGTACCACCGATCCAAGTCCAGAGACCAGCAATCCGATGAAACGGAGAATTACCTATTGTATTCACAAAAGCATGTATCCAAAACATCTCTGGGGCTGTGTGCGACTGATGAAATGGTGCAGGAAGTAAACAGGAATCTCACTTTGCCGGTCCATCAGTTCGGTTGCCACAAATGGCTTAATTTCTGTAAGCAGGTGTCCAGACCGCTAGCAGTTTACAGAAACAGAGTTTGGAGGGTGTTGGATGTGAATGTGACATGATATGCACAGCTGTTTCTGATGTAGTTCAAGAGAGCAAAGAATACTTAATGCGCATTAAAACAACTAAATATTAAAAGTGCACCATTCAGAACAATTAACAATTTATTATAATTCAACAGAGTTGCAACTATAGTAGGAGGAAAAACCTACATAAACGTGTCCCACTACTGACTGTGAAAAACCCTGAGCCCAGACAACACTACAGAAGCACTGAAATCGCAGGGTTTTATTCCCCCTATCTAAATCAGCACACAAGAAACCAGGGGAGTTGAGTTAGCTGTATAATCAACTCTGCTCAATTAAGTGCTGAGTAACAACAAAAACGAGCAAAACAAGCACACGCTTTAGGTGTAGGAGTGGCGACCTGTTTCAAGAATGCGTGAAGAAGATCAGCTGTCCTGGCTTTTGGCATAATCAGGGAAAACCTGTCACAGTGTTGCTATGTGGTTGGAAGGAGTTTGGTAATTATGTCAGAGAGCCAGCACAGTGTTGGGTAAACATGTCAGAGAGCCAACACAGTGTTGGGTAATCATGTCAGAGAGCCAACACAGTGCTGGGTAATCATGTCAGAGAGCCAACGCAGTGCTGGGTAATCATGTCAGGGAGCTGCCACAGTGTTGGGTAATCATGTCAGAGAGCCAACGCAGTGCTGGGTAATCATGTCAGAGAGCCAACACAGTGCTGGGTAATCATGTCAGGGAGCTGCCACAGTGTTGGGTAAACATGTCAGAGAGCCAACACAGTGTTGGGTAATCATGTCAGAGAGCTTCCTCAGTGCTGGATAATCATGTCAGAGAGCCAACACAGTGCTGGGTAATCATGTCAGAGAGCTGCCACAGTGTTGGGTAAACATGTCAGAGAGTGGCTTCAATGTTGGGTAATCATGTCAGAGAGCTTCCTCAGTGCTGGGTAATCATGTTAGAGAGCGGCCTCAGTGTTGGGTAATCATGTCAGAGAGCTTCCTCAGTGCTGGGTAATCATGTTAGAGAGCGGCCTCAGTGTTGGGTAATCATGTCAGAGAGTAGCCTCAGTGTTGGGTAATCATGTCAGAGAGCTGCCACAGTGCTGGGTAATCATGCCAGAGACCTGCCACAGTGTTGGGTAATCATGTCAGAGAGCGGCCTCAGTGTTGGGTAATCATGTCAGAGAGCTTCCTCACTGCTGGGTAATCATGTTAGAGAGCGGCCTCAGTGTTGGGTAATCATGTCAGAGAGCTGCCACAGTGCTGGGTAATCATGCCAGAGACCTGCCACAGTGCTGAGTAATCATGCCAGAGACCTGCCACAGTGTTGGGTAATCATGTCAGAGAGCCAACGCAGTGCTGGGTAATCATGTCAGAGAGCCAACACAGTGCTGGGTAATCATGTCAGAGAGCTGCCACAGTGCTGGGTAAACATGTCAGAGAGCCAACACAGTGTTGGGTAATCATGTCAGAGAGCTTCCTCAGTGCTGGATAATCATGTCAGAAAGCCAACACAGTGCTGGGTAATCATGTCAGAGACCTGCCACAGTGTTGGGTAAACATGTCAGAGAGTGGCTTCAATGTTGGGTAATCATGTCAGAGAGCTTCCTCAGTGCTGGGTAATCATGTTAGAGAGCGGCCTCAGTGTTGGGTAATCATGTCAGAGAGTAGCCTCAGTGTTGGGTAATCATGTCAGAGAGCCAACAACAGTGTTGGGTAAACATGTCAGAGAGCCAACACAGTGCTGGGTAATCATGTCAGAGAGCCAACACAGTGCTGGGTAATCATGTCAGAGAGCCAACGCAGTGCTGGGTAATCATGTCAGGGAGCTGCCACAGTGTTGGGGAATCATGTCAGAGAGCCAACGCAGTGCTGGGTAATCATGTCAGAGAGCCAACACAGTGCTGGGTAATCATGTCAGGGAGCTGCCACAGTGTTGGGTAAACATGTCAGAGAGCCAACACAGTGTTGGGTAATCATGTCAGAGAGCTTCCTCAGTGCTGGATAATCATGTCAGAGAGCCAACACAGTGCTGGGTAATCATGTCAGAGAGCTGCCACAGTGCTGGGTAATCATGCCAGAGACCTGCCACAGTGCTGAGTAATCATGCCAGAGACCTGCCACAGTGTTGGGTAATCATGTCAGAGAGAGGCCTCAGTGTTGGGTAATTATGTCAGAGAGCTGCCACAGTGCTGGGTAATCATGTCAGAGAGCTGCCACAGTGCTGAGTAATCATGTGCTACACCCAGCATTCAGGGGTGCTCCGTTCATATGGCTCCATCAGTTAATCAGGCCTTTTCAGGCAGCTGTGATCCAGGTGACAGTGAACAAATGAAGGCTCCAGACTAAGTCAGAGGTGGCCTAGCTGAGCGCTGTACTCCGAGGCATTTAACCTCAGTGTGATCTTTGAGCTGCCAGCGTCCGACCCTCACTGTGTGGTTAATGTCCCAGAAAAAGCAGCCAATACGTCCTGCAGAGCTCTCGCTCACCATGAGGGTGACATCGCCATGTTCACCGCGAAGGTGACATCAACACACTCACCGCGAGGGTGACATCACCACACTCACCATGAAGGTGACATCACCACACTCAACATGAAAGTGACATCTCCACACTCAACATGAGAGTAACCTCAGCACACTCAACATGAGGATGACGTCACCACACTCACCATGAGTGTGACCATGTGGTGAGCAGATCTGCGCAGGCTTTTGACACCCTGCAGATTCACCTACAGCGCAAACCATTCACCTGCACTGCTCATTAGCTAAGCAAGATTAAGTATTCAGTGAATTTTACAAAGATTTAATTCCGGAACAAGTACTGTTCAGTCAAGCATAATTTGCCAGAGGTCAATCTAGTTTCAGTGAGGGGTATTTTTTATCAATTACAGGGAAATTTTATCAATTACAGCACATATGAGCCTACTGAAAGGGGTCTTGTGGACAGTGTGAAATATTTTATCATCCAAAATCTCTCCATAAACATAAACACGAGCTCCTGTATAAGTGGATTTCCCAGAATGCCTAAAATGCTGCATTATGTTTGTAAAGCTACAAATTCATGGACCTGTTTAGAGGTCCAAAAAAACCACTCATGTGTTATATTTAGAACAGTTTCCTCTAAAATGACTTAATGAAACCCCTACACTGTGACCCACTGTTTAGTATATTAATCATAGTTTAGGCTTGCTGCAGTTGGCTGCTACTGTCTGTGCATTTCTTATGATAGAGATGTCTTGTCTTACGGTGAGGTATCTTACATTTTCGTGGAGTAGTTGTTGCTGTGACATTAAATGCATTGTGTAATTTGGATTAAATATTTAGCCCTGTGAATGTGAAGTCAGGGATTGAAAGATTGTATTGACATTGTATTGGTTGTCTGCCTGTACAGGAAAATATACATTTCTACCCCGGATATAAAATATGCTGGGTATGAGTTCTGGATCAACACAACCACAACAACTACACAACCACAACCCACTCTTCCTGTTCAACAACTACACAATCACCTCCCTTTCCCCACATTGTGCTGGATTTTTAAAAGACTGAGATGGCAACCCTAGTACTGTTTCATAGACACTTTATGAAAAGCACTTGTGTAAGAAACAGTAGTACTTTAAACTGTAATAGAAAGACAGGGGTACTTTTTGGTTAAGACAAATGATTCACATGTTTTCAAATGTCAGTTACTTATGCAGCAATATATGATAATAATTGATGGCTGATTAAAATGGTCTGATAATAATTGATTGCATGATATGTTGTATTATTATATGCATGAAACATTACATTCTGCTTTAGAGGGAATGCTTACCGTTGATGTTCTGCTAGCCCAGAACTAATCTCTGAATGCTATCGCTGTCATTGGAACATTGCTGCAGGGTGGTGGGAGTAAGCCATAATTGTTTTGGTAAGAAATGTTTTTAAAAAAGTAAAAAGTCACGACACACAAACCACATATCTATGTAATTACGAGTTATGTCTGCCTCCTTTTGGTGTCTTTTCATGATTAGAGGCCTACATGCAAGAAAGTTCCTTGGAAACATCAAATGGTTCAACGACCATATATGGCTTCGACACACTGTGGAATGATCTTGCGAGAGTCACACGATCATTTTAGAGAAAATAAAGAGATTCGATTTTATGAATTCAAACACAGTCATAAAGGAAGGTATGGATTTATTCGATTTTTAAAATATGACATTCTAAACATTGTCTAACAGTCAATTTGTGCAGAGTTATGAGCAAGAGAAAAAGGGGGGGACAACAGTGGTCCCCCATAACGCTGTGCGGACGTGGAAAACCCCTGGCTTCAGAAAGTAAAAGCGGTGCCATGCATTAGTGTCATCCGTGTCCTAAACCAGCTGATTGTAGTTGGCACGCCTCCTCAGCCAGGTGGATGAGCCAGATGAGTTTTGGTGCACAGCGTGGTAGCACTTCTACGTTCTGAGGCCGGAGTTTTCAGGCCGTGACTGGGTCGACACACAGCGGTGGTGAGGCCTCACAGTGGGCTGGATTTCTGATCTGCGGGGGGTCAGCTTTATGCAGAGTGGTTTGATATGGTCTGAGCTTACGGAGCACAGGCAGGAAGTGGGGTACAGAGCACAGGCTGGAAGGGGGGTACGGAGCAGAGACAGGAAGTGGGGTACAGAGCACAGACAGGAAGTGGGGTACACTGCACAGACAGAAAGGGGGGTACAGAGCACAGACAAGAAGAGGGGTGCAGGGTACAGACAGGAAGAGGGGTGCAGGGTACAGACAGGAAGAGGGGTGCAGGGTACAGACAGGAAGTGGGGTACAGAGCACAGACAGGAAGAGGGGTGCAGGGTACAGACAGGAAGAGGGGTGCAGGGTACAGACAGGAAGTGGGGTACAGAGCACAGACAGGAAGGAGGGAACAGAGCACAGACAGTAAGTGGGGTACAGAGCCCTTGCAATAAATAGAGCATAGTGGGGCCATTCAGATTTCACATTTTGCTTCTAATAATTTAACCAGCTTACATTATTTCCACTCCCCTCGAATATATTTGTATCATTATACATTTTCTTCAGAAACCTAGATGTGTAAATAGCCTCCGTCTATCTGTTCAGGGGTGAGACGTGTTCCTTTATCTAAGGGTACCCCGAGCTTACAGGGGAGGGCGGGCAACACTACCGTCCTCTCCGCACAGAGCCGCAGTGTCTGTGCTACGTGTGCAGCTTTTCCCCGGGCACGGTCGTAAGGGATACGGTGACCTTTTGTCTTTTTTTTGCCACATTATGCCACAATATTGTGAACTCATTCATTTTTTGTGATTTGTCATGGGTTTTGATGTTTTGTAACGATCACTGTAATTTTACCCACATCCAAATTCAAAAGGGTGAAAATACATTTTAAAGAAAAAGGACAGTACAGGAATCCGTTTAACAAGACTTAATGTACCTAAACAAAGAGCTATAAAATCTTAATTTAGCTGTTTTCAACATTACCTGACAAATATCTTTAGCCAAAAGGATGAGAATATCTTTGAAATTAAAATATAAATATGTGAAGTAAGCATTATTTTGGTTAAACCGTATTTCTGGATTCTACTTCATTAGTCTTCATGTAGCTAATTCTCTATGTTTTCATATATTGAGTATCTTTATGCAGATTCCTATATTGTATTAAGCAGAAAGAATGCTTAAGAGGCATTACATATATGTTAAATAAATTCTCACCCTTTCACTCATCGTTAGTCCTCATGCAAAGTTTCAAACATTACAGAAACAGTGTGTCTTTTCCACAGTCCTGTTGTGATACAGAAACATTTTCAACGTTTTGAAAAAGATGATCCCCTGCACATCCCTGTTTTGGTGCTGAATCGTTATCTGACACTTTAAAGGGTTAAATGATAGTATAGGTGTGTGCTGGATCTGTGGAACCAGGCAGAGTGTCCCACCTTCCCCTCAAAGCCCAACTCCCCACTTTACCCCCTCCCCACACAAAGCCCCCACCCCCACTTTACCCCCTCCCCTCAAAGCCCCACCCCACTTCCCCTCAAAGCCCCACCCCACTTCACCCCCTCCCCTCAAAGCCCCACCCCCACTTCCCCTCAAAGCCCCACCCCCACTTCCCCTCCCCTCAAAGCCCCACCCCACTTCCCCTCAAAGCCCCACCCCCCACTTCCCCTCACAGCACCACCCCCCCCACTTCCCTTCACTGCCCTCCCCCCATCTCACATTCAACGTATCCTATCCCAAAGACTTAAAGGCCAATAGGAACATCCAGAAGGAAAGAAGGGATAACAAAAAATGGAGAAATTTAAACTGGCAGGCCCAGAGAGGCAACTTATGTTCTGTTTCAGCTAAAAAAGAGAGCGAGTTCAGTATATTGCCTTAATAAAGTTCTGCAAGTTCCTTTGAAAATCAGGCATCATACATTGCCTATTTATTTCAAAGGTGATGGGAGCAACATTATCACATGGCTTGTGATGAGCTAAGCGTGACGTTCTCAGCACCACCCCTGCTGTCTCACAGGAAAAAAAAATAGAAACAAAATATTCTGTAGTGCTACAGCATCCAACATGTGATCCAAATGAACCTAGCCAGATAGTTCTAAGAATAAGCCACAAATATTTAGCTTCTTATTCATTCTTTCACATATGCAGAGGCGTGAACATGACGCCAAAATTAAAAATGTTTTCCACTGATAAGGAATATTAGGGGAAAAACTAAAATTTTCATTCAATGATTGATAAAACCAGTACCATCCACACTGAAACACAAGTTCTTCTATCCAGCAGTTTTTTGGTTTGTAGTTTTCAGTTTGTCCGAAATATTCTATCTGCTATTTCGCAAATTCAAGGTAAGGTTTGCAATGTTTGTTTTTGGGAGTAAAAGATGAACAGCATTATTTATTCAATATTTATTCCTTATTTTATGTAAGTATGTATATATTTGTATTTATGCTGCCCAGGTTAATTGATCGGATATTCTGCTGCTATTTTGATTATTGGTATCTGCACAAAGGAGGTAGCGGTCTCAGAGACGTGACGCTTTCAGCCATCAGAACCCTCCCCCAAGTCCTGAGGGGATCAGATCTCTGAAATACTACCGTATTACGTTTCCGTTCTCATTGATCCTCATCTAGAACCTAATTGGAGCATATCAGAGACAGACTAGCAGGAGCGCTGTGGTGTGCCCTGCATTAGAGAGATTCCCCTGTGTTAGACACATGGTTGTGTGGGTTTGTAGTGTGCACTGCGTAAGAGAGATTCCCCTATGTTAGACACTTAGCTGCGTGCGTTTGTAGTGTGCACTGCGTAAGAGAGATCCCCCTATGTTAGACACATGGCTGTGTGGGTTTGTAGTGTGCACTGCATAAGAGAGATCCCCCTATGTTAGACACATGGCTGTGTGTGTTTGTAGTGTGCACTGCGTAAGAGAGATCCCCCTATGTTAGACACATGGTTGTGTGCGTTTGTAGTGTGCACTGCGTAAGAGAGATTCCCCTATGTTAGACACATGGTTGCGTGCGTTTGTAGTGTGCACTGCGTAAGAGAGATTCCCCTATGTTAGACACATGGTTGCGTGCGTTTGTAGTGTGCACTGCGTAAGAGAGATCCCCCTATGTTAGACACATGGCTGTGTGCGTTTGTAGTGTGCACTGCGTAAGAGATCCCCCTATGTTAGACACATGGTTGTGTGGGTTTGTAGTGTGCACTGCGTAAGAGAGATCCCCCTATGTTAGACACATGGCTGTGTGCGTTTGTAGTGTGCACTGCGTAAGAGAGATCCCCCTATGTTAGACACATGGTTGTGTGCGTTTGTACTGTGCACTGCGTAAGAGAGATCCCCCTACGTTAGACACATGGTTGTGTGTGTTTGTAGTGTGCACTGCGTAAGAGAGATCCCCCTATGTTAGACACATGGTTGTGTGGGTTTGTAGTGTGCACTGCGTAAGAGAGATCCCCCTATGTTAGACACATGGTTGTGTGTGTTTGTAGTGTGCACTGCGTAAGAGAGATCCCCCTATGTTAGACACATGGTTGTGTGGGTTTGTAGTGTGCACTGCGTAAGAGAGATCCCCCTATGTTAGACACATGGCTGTGTGCGTTTGTAGTGTGCACTGCGTAAGAGAGATTCCCCTTTGTTAGACACATGGTTGTGTGGGTTTGTAGTGTACATTGCATTAGAGAGATCCCCCCCCATGTTAGACACACTGCTGCATGGTGCTGCATTGCAGAATTGGCTTTTTCTCTATATTCTCCTCATGACTGAGTAGCTGCCTGTGAGGCTCTCTCTGCACCTCCCTCTCCCTTACCTCACATTTCCCCCCCCCCCCCACACCCCCCCCCTCCCCGCCGCTCTGCTCTGTGCACCGTCAGCGTTCCCCTACTGTCCAGTCAGTCAATGAGTGTGCGTAAGAAGAGCCCTTGTTTTACTACACTCCTGCTCTCTCTTTCACTTTGAAATTCTAATAAGTGTCAACAACGACGTGACCCTGGCATCGGCAGAACCAAAGCAGTGCAATACTGAATTGGCTCTTTGGGTAGCGGAATGCGTTTTTGCCTGAAGATGAAACGAAGGGGTGATGATGAGTTTTCTACCGCGGAACGGGATCCCCGTCACTGCTGCGGGAAGCTCATTTTGTTGGTGTTTTGGTGAGCTCGGTGGGTCTCAGCACTCAGAACCCGAGCAGCTCGATATGTTGGGGTAGAATGCAGCAGCGAAGGAAAACGAGCAGCTCAGCACACTCGGGCTAAATGCAGCAGTTCAGGAAACCAAGCTGCTCGGTGCAGTCATGTTAAAACACAGAAGTGCAGGAAAATGAGTAGCTCGGGATGGTCAGATTAAAACACAGCAGTGTAGGGAAACGAGCAGCTCAGCACACTCAGGTTAAATGCAGTAGTACAGGTAATCGAGCAGCCCAGTGCAGTCATGTTAAAAAGCAGCAAAGCAGGAAACTGAGCAGCTCAGTGCAGTCAGGATAAAATGCAACAGTGCAGGAAAATGAGCAGCTCAGCACAGTCAGGTTAAAATGCAACAGTGCAGGAAAATGCGCAGCTCAGCAAGGTCAAGTGACAATGCAGCAGTGCAGGAAAAAAGCGATGTAGTAATGGATTCTCCAGTGCAGGGCCCATACTCAGTGCAGGGCCCATACTCAGTGCAGGGCCCATACTCAGTGCAGGGCCCATACTCAGTGCAGTGCCCATACTCAGTGCAGTGCCCATACTCAGTGCACGGCCCATACTCAGTGCAGGGCCTATACTCAGTGCAGGGCCTATACTCAGTGCAGTGCCCATACTCAGTGCAGTGCCCATACTCAGTGCACGGCCCATACTCAGTGCAGTGCCCATACTCAGTGTAGGGCCCATACTCAGTGCAGGGCCCATACTCAGTGCACGGCCCATACTCAGTGCAGTGCCCATACTCAGTGCAGGGCCCATACTCAGTGCAGGGCCCATACTCAGTGCAGTGCCCATACTCAGTGCAGTGCCCATACTCAGTGCACGGCCCATACTCAGTGCAGGGCCTATACTCAGTGCAGGGCCTATACTCAGTGCAGGGCCCATACTCAGTGCACGGCCCATACTCAGTGCAGGGCCTATACTCAGTGCAGGGCCCATACTCAGTGCACGGCCCATACTCAGTGCAGGGCCTATACTCAGTGCAGGGCCTATACTCAGTGCACGGCCCATACTCAGTGCAGGGCCTATACTCAGTGCAGGGCCTATACTCAGTGCAGGGCCCATACTCAGTGCACGGCCCATACTCAGTGCAGGGCCTATACTCAGTGCAGGGCCCATACTCAGTGCACGGCCCATACTCAGTGCAGGGCCTATACTCAGTGCAGGGCCTATACTCAGTGCACGGCCCATACTCAGTGCAGGGCCCATACTCAGTGCAGGGCCTATACTCAGTGCAGGGCCCATACTCAGTGCACGGCCCATACTCAGTGCAGGGCCCATACTCAGTGCACGGCCCATACTCAGTGCAGGGCCTATACTCAGTGCAGGGCCCATACTCAGTGCACGGCCCATACTCAGTGCAGGGCCTATACTCAGTGCACGGCCCATACTCAGTGCAGGGCCTATACTCAGTGCAGGGCCCATACTCAGTGCAGTGCCCATACTCAGTGCAGGGCCCATACTCAGTGCAGGGCCTATACTCAGTGCATGGCCCATACTCAGTGCAGGGCCCATACTCAGTGCATGGCCCATACTCAGTGTAGGGCCCATACTCAGTGCAGGGCCCATACTCAGTGCAGTGCCCATACTCAGTGCAGGGCCCATACTCAGTGCATGGCCCATACTCAGTGCAGGGCCCATACTCAGTGTAGGGCCCATACTCAGTGCGGGGCCCATACTCAGTGTAGGGCCCATACTCAGTGCGGGGCCCATACTCAGTGTAGGGCCCATACTCAGTGCGGGGCCCATACTCAGTGCACGGCCCATACTCAGTGTAGGGCCCATACTCAGTGCGGGGCCCATACTCAGTGCGGGGCCCATACTCAGTGTAGGGCCCATACTCAGTGTAGGGCCCATACTCAGTGCGGGGCCCATACTCAGTGCGGGGCCCATACTCAGTGTAGGGCCCATACTCAGTGCGGGGCCCATACTCAGTGCGGGGCCCATACTCAGTGTAGGGCCCATACTCAGTGTAGGGCCCATACTCAGTGCACGGCCCCCAGTAGTTAACACAAATCTCCCCCTCTAGGGGCTAACCCCACCCCCAGCGGTTTAAACACCCCACCTCTGCAGTGAAAAAAATATTTTCCGGATTTTTAGAGGGGTTTTTTCTTACCACGTAATATTCATTTGATGGACTGCCTCAGTGTGTATAGAATAGCAAAGCTAAATTGCTTTTTGCTGTTTTAATAAAGGAAATAGCATCGAATAGAGGATACTGAAGAGGTTTGCACTTTTACACAGGAGTTAGCAGTTTTCAATGGACTACACATCGCCACTGGACAGTATGGCGTATTGTCAGGATGTGCATGTACACATACAGCACAAGGTGAAATGTTAACATGGGAAAAAACAGGTTGTAAATGACCTCCCTGCAGTGCTATTTAATTCATACAGTAACCTCTTCCTTCTATTAAATCATTTTATCATTTTGTCCTGGATGTTCTCAGGGTTTTTTTCTTTAGGAATCAACATCTGTTGGCAACTTCCCTGATCTCTTTCATTTGGAAGAGCAACATCCTGCTGTGGCCCACATGTGTCCCCGGGACCCTGTGCATACCTCCTCACTAAGACACAGCGGTGTACCCCTCGCCCCCGCCCTGACATAGGCCCCCCTCCCTCAGCCCAAGACGTGGTGGTTTGGGAGAACAGGACAAAAAAAAAGGTTTCTGTGAGAAAGAGACATAAGAAGAGGCGTTTACTGTTGAAACAGAAATACCATGGGTAAAATTATAGCATAATGATTGCTGGAAGATTTTAGAAATGATGAAGGATATAATGGAGAGGGGAGCCGTTGTACGAGGCTGTGGGATCAGAGTTGAAACGCTGAGAATGATGGGAGAAAGTGGGGGAGCAGCGAACATGTCCATAGCACAGTGAGAGAGAGGGAGACAGAAAGAATGGAAATGACTGAGCTAAAATTAATGGAGGATAAGGAGGAGAGAGATTAAAATATTATATCTGAAATGAAACCAAGCCTGTTTTTTCCCCCACATCTCTCCCTCCTCTCATTACAGTGTCAGTGAATTGAATATGAAAGCTGATACCCCTATTTACTGACCCATCTATTTTCCCAGATTCGCTGCCCTTTGGTTTCTCTGTGTCTTTGATCCATTGTGCGTTTGATACCCGTGTTCTCAGGGTCAGTGTAGGTGCGCAAAGTTCCCTGGCCATACGTTCGATGTGTGAGCGCAACAGCCGTCTGTGGTCATGTCCGCTTCAAAGCACATTGAATGTGTGCAAATTATCCATGCTAGACTGTCTGGCCTGAGGCCTCTATTGTTGCATTTGATGGTAGAATATGCACACACATCCAGACGCATGCGAACCAAAGGCACACACACTGAGATGCATGCGAACCAAACACACACACAATGAGATTGAAGCAAATGCACACACCCAGACACACATGAACCAAACGCACACATATCCAGACACACATGAACCAAACGCACACACACCCAGACACACATGAACCAAATGTGCACACACCCAGACACACGTGAATCAAATGCACACACACCCAGACACACATGAACTAAATGCGCACAGACCTACATAGCCTCCCTCAGATAAGCACAGGCCCACACAGCCTCCCTCAGGGTACCACAGACCCACACAGCCACCCTCAGGGCTGCACAGACCCACGCAGCCTCCCTCAGGGTACCACAGACCCACACAGCCACCCTCAGGGTACCACAGACCCACACAGCCTCCCTCAGGGCTGCACAGACCCACACAGCCTCCCTCAGGGTACCACAGACCCACACAGCCTCCCTCAGATAAGCACAGACCCACACAGCCTCCCTCAGGGTACCACAGACCCACACAGCCTCCCTCAGGGTACCACAGACCCACACAGCCTCCCTCAGATAAGCACAGACCCACACAGCCTCCCTCAGGGTACCACAGACCCACACAGCCTCCCTCAGATAAGCACAGACCCACACAGCCTCCCTCAGGGTACCACAGACCCACACAGCCTCCCCCAGGGCTGCACAGACCCACACAGCCTCCCTCAGGGTACCACAGACCCACACAGCCACCCTCAGGGTACCACAGACCCACACAGCCTCCCTCAGGGCTGCACAGACCCACACAGCCTCCCTCAGGGAAGCACAGACCCACACAGCCTCCCTCAGGGCAGCACAGACCCACACAGCCTCCCTCAGGGCAGCACAGACCCACACAGCCTCCCTCAGGGCAGCACAAACCCACACAGCCTCCCTCAGGGCTGCACAGACCCACACAGCCTCCCTCAGGGTAGCACAGACCCACACAGCCTCCCTCAGGGTAGCACAGACCCACATAGCCTCTGTCAGGGCATCACAGACCCATGCAGCCTCCGTCTGGAACAGGAGAAAGGGATGCAGCATCAGGACAACAGTCCACTCCCTGTTCCTTGATGCCTAAGCACAGGAAAACAGACTGATACCCACAGCCCAGCAGCCTTCAAAAACTCTGAGTGGCTCATAGGATGGCCAACAACTGGCCCAACCTCGCTGGGGATGGTATGGTGTAGGCCAGTTAAAAATTTGTTAGTTCAACGCTCTTTAGCAACCCCTCCTGGTAAGCTGGGTGCGTGCAGGTGCATAAACCGAACATACGGTGACTGTGTAATCCAACAATGACATAGGCAGTGTGTGATTGGTGGTTGGAGCAATCACATGCTTTGGCTTGCTCCTCCTGAATCGGTTGAGTTTGGGTGGGAAAAAGGGAAATATTAAAAAAACTCCTTAACAGGGCTGATTTTATGTACACTGTGTGAGGATGGAGAATGGAGAGAACATTTTTTTCTCCATGGGTCATTGGAGCCTTTCCGTTCTGGCCATTGTGGGATGCGAAAGGACAGACTGTTGTGGTCATCCGAGATTACAAAACTGAGGCAGAGCCCAGGCAATTGGGAGCAAGGGAGGGTGCTGGGAGGGAGCAATGAAAGGAGTCAGGGGGAACTGGTCTACATGCCCAGAATACTGTCCCATATGCTGGGAATACTGTCCCGTATTCTGGGAATACTGTCTGATATGCTAGGAATACTGTCCCATATGCTGGGAATACTGTACCGTATGTTAGGAATACTGTCCCATATGTTGGGAATACTGTCCCACATGCTGGGAATACTGTCCCGTATGCTGGGAAGACTGGCACATATGCTCTGAATACTGTCCCACATGCAGGGAATACCGGCTCTTATGCTCTGAATACTGTCCCAGATGCTGGGAATACCAGCTCGTATGCTCTGAATACTATCCCACACGGGAATACCAGCATAGATACCACTGCATTTAGTCTTCATACGCTCTGAAATGGTTCTGCGTCTGTTCAGATGCCTTGTTTGATAAGGAGGAAGAACCATCCCTTCTGGACAAGTTTCTCCCCTCATGTATCAAACCATCAGCCTGCTGTGGGGGTTGGGCCTTCGGCGGCTTTGGTTCTGCCCTCCTCTGATTCTACTCTCTTCGCTCAGGGGTATTTAATCCCAGGTCCCAGTCGCAGCGTTTGCAGGTATTTGCTCCAGTCACGCATTTAATTTCAGTGGATCGCTCATGGTCCTGAACCAAGGAAGGGAGTTTATTGGTGAAATGAGTCAGTGTTGCGTGGTTGGAGGACATACCTGCAGAATCAGTGGTGCTCTGAAGCCGCGGTTGAAAAGGCCTGTTTTAATTTGGTCACTGCGTGTCTCTGACATTGGAGATACTGGGGGTCAGTCCCTTCCATGCCCTGGGATCTGTGCTCTGTGTCCATGACTTTCCAGTTGCTCTTACAAGGCAGTTTTAAGCGAACCTTTCTGTCGGATTAAGGACAAAGGGAGAGAGGCACTCTGTCATCATAGCTAATAGCACGAGGAAGGCAGGACGGCTTTGCCAAACTAGCTTTCAGACGATGTAAGCAGAGAGAGAGAGAGAGAGCGCGAGGAGCAGAAAGGAATGGAGAAGAGGAGAAAATCTGCAAGGACAAACACTCATAATGCGCTGCAGTGATTTGTATCGAATGCTGAACAGAAAATAAAAGTGCAAGCCTCTCTCTTTCTCTGTTTCACCCCGATTTAATGTGTACGAGTGTGTGTGTGTGTGTGTGAGGGAGAGAGAGAGAGAGAGAGTGTGTGTGCGTGTGTGTGCGTTCGGGACTGCAGAGGCTCAAAGAGAGAGTGGATTGAAAGGAAAGGGGGGACGGGTGACTGCAGTAGAGCGGTGCGGAGAACGAGAGTTCACCGGCAGGAGTGCAGATCATTAACACGGTGCAAGCTGTGCTCTCCGGTGCCAGCACTTTTAATGCAGCAGCATACAGAGGGACAGACAGCCATTTCGCAAAAAAAAAAAGGAATAGGGAGAGGGAGATGGAGACAGCCAAAGTCGGCGGCGGTGCAACCAAACAGCGACACAGCAGCCGTGGAAGCAGTGGCAAGCTATGAATTTAAGGGCCGGAATCGGAAATCCCTCCGATTGACTAAATATACCTTATTCATGAAACCCAGGAGGGGATGGAAACGAGGGAAGGGGGGAACGTAATGACAGATGACAGGAGTTCTCCACACCTCCTTTCTTCATCTTCCAAGTCACGAACACACGGGGAGATATCAGCCATTAGTTTCATTCATTTCCTTTTATACTTACTACTCGTCTTGTGATTTCGCGTGGTATACTTTCGGTTGTCCCCTTCTTTCTTCTTTTTTGATTATATTCTCTGTACATTCAGTCCCTTCCTCATTATTAAGTGTACACAATCCCCTCTGTACCTTCTCTTCCAGTACTGTCCCCTCTCTCTGCATTCCCCGTTTCTGACCTATTTTCCAGCCCTATTCCAATTTGCGCCTCCATTAATTGTACTATTTCAGGTCCTGTTCTCATGAGAATCCCCCCTATCCCAGTCTAATCCCTTGTCGATCCCTCTCTGTTTTCCCGGCCTGGGCTTTTTTTTTTCCCTGACTCCGCTGTCACTGATTACGGTCATTGCTTCTCTTCTGCATTTTCGTCAGAATTCCCTATCCCGGTCCATTCAACCTCTGCCTCTGTTCTCACAGCACCAGAAATTTACACCATGTCCTTGTGTTCCTGGTGCTCTTCTGTTGGTTCAAAACTGATATGTTCTGATATGAGCATAATATTATTTTTATCGTTTCACCTTGAAAGTTCGCACAGTATTTATAAATGAGTTTAATGTCTTTCCTTGCTCTCCCCCATCATTGCTGACCACTTGGGAATGGAGCATTTATTTGTTGACCTCGGGAGTCCCAGTGGGTGTTTTGGCTTCTCATGTTCCACGCTACAGCTTGGCTCATGTTGTCTCCTACGTAACTGCCGTCTTATTTTTTAGCTACCAGCAATCAAAACAGCAGCAGGAGCCTCTGTCCACTAACATCAACAAACCTCTTGCATACAGACATGTACAAGTAGCTGATAAATGCAAAAGCAAAATGCTGCTTGTCTCTTGCTCTCAGTTGAGATGTTACAATCTGTAACATGGAAAGGCAAAATAAAAATATTTCAGAGACAAAGAAAGCTATTAACCAAGCAAAGCAGTAGATGTGAGGATTAAAGTGAGGTTCCATTAAAAGTGAGCATGAGTTGACAAGCAGACAGCTTTTATGCATTAAACTTAGCGTTAGAAATGCCTGTTTCATTGCAGCTCGCAAGACAAGGTAGTTATGATGTTTGTAGTGTTGATGGTGCACAAACAGCTTGTCCCCTGACTTGTGTTGTGGTTTGTTCTACTTCAGATTGATACTTGTAACTTATCTACCAAGCTAACATTTCTGTTCAAGAGTAACAGTAACTCTTAGTCTTCTCAGTTTTGATGATAGTCAGCAGAGAGGTGTAGTAGAGACTAAACTCTGCTTACTCATGTTTTAAATGCAGCAATAGTGTTTATCTTGTTTGTCTTTCACTAGCATTCAGTGAAGATGAATGATGATCAGCAAGTGTCTTCTGGATAATTACCTTTAGATTCTAAATTTTAAATTGACTTTGTTCGGTTTATGTCGTCAGAACAGCAGCGTTAATGTCATAAGAACTCTGATGTTGAGTTATCAGTGTTGGGACGATGTTCCAGAATGAAAGGCATACTCAGAAAGAAAAAAACACCCAGCGGTTTATTTGTTGGCTGGTGAAGCTGTACTGTCCTTGCAGATAAACAGAAGGGCCACCGATGTTGGAACAATGAACAGCTTTGTTGGGCCTTCAATATCAAGCTGATGAGTAAAAGCAATCATTGGCTAACAGTGGAAAAAGACAAAGGCACAACGTACGACCAGCATAAATTGTTTTCCTCACAAGTTGAAAAAACAAAGAGATGTGGGTTATAGGGACCGTGCTTATGTAAAATCTCTAGTGCAGTCGGTAATAGTTCATAATGAGTTAAGTCATTTATTACGCTTTTTAACGTACAGTTTTGTACTGCCAGTAACTAATATGAGAGATAGTAAAAAACTGATACAAAGCTTCTCATAGCCTGCAAATCACTCACTAATGTAAAGGTTCTTATACAGTAACAAACTCACAAATGCTTCTACAGAGCCAGTAACAAACTCACTAATGTAGATTAAAGATTATTACAGTGTAAGTAACACATTAACTAATGCAAGGGTTCTTACATAGTTAGTAACACCCTAATGTAAAGATTATAGCAGAGCCAGTAACACACTCACTAATGTAAAGATTCAACAGAGCCAGTAACACACTCACTAATGTAAAGATTCTAGCAGAGCCAGTAACACACTCACTAATGTAAAGATTCTACAGAGCCAGTAACACACTCACTAATGTAAAGGATCTAGCAGAGCCAGTAACACACTCACTAATGTAAAGATTCTAGCAGAGCCAGTAACACACTCACTAATGTAAAGATTCTAGCAGAGCCAGAAACACACTCACTAATGTAAAGATTCTACAGAGCCAGTAACACACTCACTAATGTAAAGGTTCAAGCAGAGCCAGTAACACACTCACTAATGTAAAGGTTCAAGCAGAGCTAGTAACACACTCACTAATGTAAAGATTCTACAGAGCCAGTAACACACTCACTAATGTAAAGATTGAAGCAGAGCCAGAAACACACTCACTAATGTAAAGATTCTAGCAGAGCCAGTAACACACTCACTAATGTAAAGGTTCAAGCAGAGCCAAGCCAAATACATTACATTACTATGGATGTCGGCTTGGTAGGGGATCGAGTCCTCTATACCCAGGGGGGGAACATCACTATAACATCCTCATTACTCTTGAATGAGCCAGGTTACATAAACGCACTGATTGCATGTCAGTGTCTAAACCTATACATGTCTGGATGATTGCTTGAAATGTGTATAAAGCAGACAGACAGAGAGGGGTAGAGGGACATGGAGGGAGAATAAGAAAGAGAGGGATAGAGGAGAGGAAAAGAAAAGGGAGAGGGGGTTGCAGTGGGATAGGAAGTGAGGGAGGTGGGTGTTAGAAGCACTTTACTGCAGTCCTTCACTGGGAATTGTAGTCAAGTTTCTCTCAATGATGCTTTTTTTTTCAATGGGAAGCGATCTACAGACCGCAAACCGCTAAACGCTCTGTTGGAACGCGGACTCTGTTCCAGTGATTCACCACGCAAAGCCTTCCCAAAGCTTCCTGTCTTACTCGTTTACTCTTACATCATGTTTCCATCTAAACCTTCAATTATTAAAGCATTTAATTACCTTTGCAAAGCTTGCGTTTTTTTTCCCTCGCACGTTATCCGTTGATACAGATGGAAGTTTTCTAAATCAATTAGGGTTATAAGTCCCTTCGCTGAAGGGCACCACAGCTGTGTGCGTTTGAACCTGCAGGGTTCGGGATACAAGTGCAGTTTTCAAACCGCGCTGCCTCGGGAGCACCATGATGAGTCTGCCTGCGTGTGGAGCATAGCGAGTATGTGTGGAATGCGTGTAAACATATGCTTTGATTATGATTTTCTTCCTATTCACTGGCTCCCACTGTGTCTCCTCCTTCTTTCGTTTCTGTTTAGTTGATGAGTCTTCTGTTCTGTCGTTTGGTGTATTCTGTAGTGTGCACGTCTTCCCTTGAATGTATGTGCACTTCTTCCCTTGAGTGTATGAGTGAACAGTGTGTGTGTGTGTGTGTTAGCGAGTGAACACTGTGTGTGTGTGTGTGTGTGTGCACGTGCACACTGTGTGTGTGTATGTGTGTGTGCACAGTGTGAGTGTGTTTGTGTGTGTGTGAGTGCACACTGTACAGGTTTATGCTATGTGGGCGCACATGCCTCACTGTACTTAGGCCAAAGCCAAACTTTTGTCACCTAGTCGACATGCCTCAAACCCTGTGTGTACTGGGTGCTCTTACACTTTGAACGTCCGTCGTTTTAAACAATCATCTCCAGCCGAATTTGCAGTTTGTTTATCCAATATCACGTTGGCACGAGATGGATTCATTTAGCTTTCTCCCATTATTGTTGATTTGATTATGTAGGCGAGAAATGCATGAAGTACAGAGACAAAGATGGAGAGGATACGTGGCCACTCAGCAGAGAAAGACAAATGATAGGAGTTCACCATGCGGGTCCGACCAATGCGCACAATAGACAAGGAGTCGCATTTTATTTACTTTTGTTTGACTATCTCAGGTATCCTTTGGCATATGCATGGTTTAGAATAACGAATTAACATCTTAAGCGCACTGTCGGGCAAGGTAGACCAATTCTGAGTATTTTTCAGCAAATGGCAAGAGGAAGGATGTCGACAGGTGCGCAATGATTAACTCGGAGTTATGAAATTACCTTACTAGCTAGCAAGTACCCTACCATAGTTAGCTTGTAATAATAGGGTACCTGACATACATTACCAATGTCACACTTCAAATTATATCCATTATGAAGTAGGGCTGTTAACCGCACATGTACTATTCTTCCTGTCAAGAGAGCTGTCACTTAAGCCTATTACATAAGCCGTTTGTCCATGCTGATGAGAGTTAATTTAACACCAGCTAATGCAATATGAACCTAGCAGTGGTCCCACATTACCTTTCATTACAACCTTGTCGTCAGCCTCTTCTTCGAGAAATATATCAACGAGGTCAGCTGAAAAGTGGAAGCTGGAGCTGTCTCAATCCACTTGACTATGTTGATTATTGGCTGAAGTTAGGATGTTTGTAGTCACCTTCAACCTAATACTCACCACCTTAGTAATTAAGTCTTTAGTGATATAGCCTGCAGCTAACTTAGCTGATTTTAACCAGCTGCTAGAAATATTAACCAGCCTTGTAATTAAATGATAATCAGTTGTTAATAACTGAGGTACAGTTGTTACCGAGACAAGAATTTTACGTAGGTAAGTGGCAACGTCGCCTGGCGTTGCTGATTGTGTTATGACGAGCTCACTTTATGTATTTATTTGTACTCGCCGTAGATGCTGAGGAGAATCAGTTTATGGGTGCATTCCAGTGCTCGCAAAATATATCTTCCTTTTTTCCACTTTCACCTTGTTTCCCTCCTCTGTCCAATACTTGGACATTGGAGGGAGGGAGGGAGGAGATAAGGCAGGTGTGGAGGATACAAATTTTTAGTATTGGAATGCGGATTATACCTCTGCAGTGTCTCTAGTCTATTGGACCTGTCTCTCTGCAGTGTCTCTGGGCCCTGTCTCTCTGCAGAGTCTCTGGGTCCTGTCTCTCTGCAGTGTCTCTGGGCCCTGTCTCTCTGCAGAGTCTCTGGGCCCTGTCTTTCTGCAGTGTCTCTGGGCCCTGTCTCTCTGCAGTGTCTCTGGGCCCTGTCTCTCTGCAGACTCTCTGGTCCCTGTCTTTCTGCAGTGTCTCTGGGCCCTGTCTCTCTGCAGTGTCTCTGGGCCCTGTCTCTCTGCAGACTCTCTGGTCACTGACACTATTTGTCAGTGACAGAGGCCATGGGAAGCATATACAGCAGCAGGAGGAAGCAGAATGTGGCAGGTCTCTGTCCTTGGTGCTGACCGGAAGCCTGCTGCAGCCTCGGGCCGTTATGGGCAGCTGGTGCCTGTTCTGCCTCAGTGTTCTGTGCTGAGCATCGTCACCGGGCACCAATAAAATCACTACACACACACACCAGTAGCACAACCTGCCACCAGCAGTCCCTCCTAGCTCACACTCACACACACACGCCCGCCTTTGTCTCCGTACATCTACGTCCGCGTTAGCATTCGCCGTGTTGCATCGAGATCAACATTCTTGCAGATTTCACCCCCCATTTGCTGTAAGTTGTTTGTGTCTGTTTCAACACCCTTCAGTGACTGGGTTCTTCACTCTATGCTTTGCGCATTCTCCCTCTCTCTCTCTCTCTACCTCTCTCTCTACCTCTCTCCCCCTCTTTTTATTCCCCCTCATTTCTGCCCCTCCTCCCATTTTATTCCACCTTGGATATCCACTGGTCCATGTCATTATGGTGCAGTAAGGAGAGAGAGAGAGAGGGAGGGAGGGAGAGAGGGCTCGAGGCGATACATTAGCGTAAAGCGACAGAGTGCTCCCCCCTCCCACTGTCCCTCCCCCTCTCTCTCTCTCTCTCTCCCTCTCCCCTCCCCAACTCGGCGTTCTTCAACACAAGCGTCGGTGTCTCACTCCTGCCTCCCCCTCTCCAAGCACGCACGCTACCCAGATCGAAAGCTACACCACTGTCCCTCCAGTTCAACTTGTTACTCACTCGATAGCAATTAAAAGAAGCTAAGCCCATCATCCAAAGCTATAGGTTTCTGCGAGCCCAGAATCAAAGAAAAAAAAAACCCTTTATAGATTGAGGTGCATGCGTTTAGCTGATGGATTTAATCTCGGTGACTCTTTTCCCCCCCATAACCAAAGTTGTGTCCGCGCCGTGGTTTAGCGCAGTACGTTGTATTGCCCCTGTATGGCTGTGCTGGTCTGTTGCATGACGTGTGGTGGACAGATGCTGGCTGTAGTGCGAGCTCTACATTAATGAAATGATGGTCCTCTCAGAGCTGCTGTAAATGCAGGAGCAGAGGTCCTGTCTGCAGGAGAAACGGCACAACTGCAGTGTTTGGAACAGCAGCGGTATAAGCACATATATGGGAAGTAGCAGTTAAGGTAAGCAGTGTTGTATAAACACCAGTGATTGTCATTATGTAAGCTCTAAGCACAAGAGTGGCAGCTGTTTGATTAGGACAATGAGAAGGGTCTCATTTCTCTAATGATAGAGAACACTAGTGCGATGCTTTATGCTTAGATTTGATTCGTTGTTGCGATCGAGGGTTTTTGTTCATTTCAGGTCCTCAGGTCCACATTTTTCTGCAGTGGAACGCAGGAGCCGGGTTTGAGTGTTTAAGAGCTCTGGGTGTGCCCTCAGGGCCTGCCTGTGCGCCGTACTGTAGTGGACAGTGGCCGTGGAGCCTCGCTCGGGGCCAAGGGCCCCGACCATCTCTGCTGCGCTGTGCATTCAGGCTGCAGTGGAGCACTACACAACAGTGCCAGCAAAAAGGTCTTTCCCTGCTGTGTTGTGTGTGTGTGTGTGTGTGTGTGTGTGTGCATGTTTGTGTAAGTCTTGTGTTTGTGTGTAAGAGAGAGAGAGAGAACATAAAATCAATACAACTTGTAAAGATGAGAACAGGCTGTTCCACCCAACCACACTTGCCGTTTAAGGGAGTTAAGACGCTATGATTAATTACTAACAGCGTGTAAATTAGCTGAAGGGAGACCGTGTGACTGTGTTTTATACGGACTGGAAGGAATATTTTGAGCAACACGAAAAGCTGAGAAAGGAATTGAGCTTTTATTCATTTGAAGAAAAAGACACACAAATCATCAACAGAGGGCAGTATTGGCTAGTGATTCTATCTGTTGCATTGACACCCCCACCCCCCCCCGAAAAGCACTGCAGAAGAATCAATGCAGCAAACTTTAGCCTAGCACACACTCAGTAATTGCTCATAGACTACGAATGTATATATATTTGTATATGTATTTGCAAATACAAGCATTTTTTTTTTTATTTTCCTTTACCTGACCAAGCAGAAGTGTATGCATGTATATGTGTGGTACGTGTGTCTCTCTCTGTACTGGAGTGTGTGTGTATGTGAATGAATGTGTGTGAGTGCATACCTGTTTGTGTGTGTGTTTGTGGATCTGAGCGTTGCTGTGAGTGTATGTGCGTCTCTGTATCCAATAACATGCAAAAGTGTGTGTGTCTGTGTGTGTGTGTATTTGTGTGTGTCAGTGTGTGTGTATGTGTGTATGTTTGTGTGAGAGGGAGTGTGTGTGTGTGTCTGAGGTCGAGTGTGTGTGTTTGTGTGTGTGTGTGAGTGTGTGTGAGGTTGATTGTGTGTGTTTGTGTGAGTGTGTGAGTGTATGTGCATCTCTGTATCCAATAACATGCACAAGTGTGTATGTACAGATGTGTGTGTGTATGTGTGTGAGGTTGATTGTGTGTATTTGTGTGTGAGTGTGTGTGAGGTTGATTGTGTGTATTTGTGTGTGAGTGTGTGTGAGGTTGCGTGGGCGTGTGTGTGTGTGTGTGAATGCAGCTCCAGGCTCTGCAGGGTGACCCCACACTTCACTGCTCCGTGCTGACTGTGCACTGTTCCGGGCTGGAGGGAGTCATGCTGAGCCACTGGGCACCAGACTGCAGTCCCCCCCCTGCCCCCTCCCCTCCCCTGCCCCTGCCCCAGGCCCCTACCCCATCCCAGCAGACTGTCCTGTACAGGGCCCCTCCCCTGCCCCTGCCCCAGGCCCCTACCCCATCCCAGCAGACTGTCCTGTACAGTCCCCCTCCCCTCCCCCTGCCCCAGGCCCCTACCCCATCCCAGCAGACTGTCCTGTACAGTCCCCCTCCCTGCCCCTGCCCCAGGCCCCTACCCCATCCCAGCAGACTGTCCTGTACAGTCCCCTCCCCTCCCCCTGCCCCAGGCCCCAACCCCATCCCAGCAGACTGTCCTGTACAGTCCCCCTCCCCTCCCCCTGCCCCAGGCCCCTACCCCATCCCAGCAGACTGTCCTGTACAGTCCCCCTCCCCTGCCCCTGCCCCAGGCCCCTACCCCATCCCAGCAGACTGTCCTGTACAGTCCCCCTCCCCTGGTCCAGTCCTGTCACTCTGTGGAACCATGATCTGTGGGATCATAGAACACAGTCCTGCAGTATTGCATTGTTCCTGAACACAGTCCTACAGTATTGTTTCATTACTGAACACAGTCCTACAGTACTGTGCTGGTCCTGAACACAGTCCTACACTATTGTATCATTCCTGAACACAGTCCTACAGAACTGTGTCGTTCCAGAATACAGTCCTACACTATTGTGCCAGTCCTGAACACAGTCCTACACTATTGCATCATTCCTGAACACAGTCCAACAGTACCGTGTCGTTCCTGAACACAGTCCTATAGTGTCGTGCTATACATTGTTCCTGTGCAATAAGATATGCACAGAAAGATGAAAGAAAGTCAGCCCTTTCAGCTCCACACTTATAGCATCCACGTCCCATTCTGAGGTCTTTCTGTCACTGATTGCATTTGTTAGCCAATATAAATATTCTTAACAAATATTTGTAGATTCATCAGTCATTTGTTCATTGGGTTTAATTATGATGTCCATGTTTTTGCCCAATCCCGCTGCTCTGTCCCTCATGACTCCATCCAGCGTTTAATAATTTGCACACATCCCTACACCCCCGTCTGATCATGTTTCACTGTGCCAGTGTCCTCCGTCCAGC
Organism: Albula glossodonta; assembly: GCA_019788955.1. Lineage (NCBI taxonomy): Eukaryota > Metazoa > Chordata > Actinopteri > Albuliformes > Albulidae > Albula > Albula glossodonta. The sequence continues at coordinate 6,436 of JAFBMS010001348.1, read as the reverse complement.
TTAGATAAGGGTTACCAGCATACCAGCTGTAGCATTTTGGAATTGTCAAGTGATTTCATAACATGTGTACTATGCAACACCTGGCCAGAATAGCTTCCCAATAGATCGATCTAATAGACCGATCGATCAATCAGTCGATTCATCGATCGGCCGATCCGTTAGTGAATCAATCGACTAGTCAGATTTAAGTGGGGGTAGGGGCGGGATTCTGATATAATGTGTATTCACACGATGTGTTCGTTATATACACTTTTACTTAAGGGTTTTTTTAGGGCCTCTCATTGGCTGTGGCTCACATGGATATGCACGTGCAGAGTTAACACACAGGGGCTTAATTAGGGTGGAGAGAACCTCCTGTATATGAGATGAAGGGGGGGGGGGGGGGGGGGATGGAGAAGGGGAGAAGAGGCAAAGAGAATGGGGAATATCACCGCCCCGTGAAGTGTTAGGCTATGTACCGGGAAATGCTTCACTTTGCTCCAGAAGAAAGAGAAAGTAAGCGAGAGCGGAGAAGAAAAGGGGGGGGGGTAATATGCCAGTTCTTTTAAGTTTTGAAGGAGGGCAAAGCACAAAAAAGGAGTCGGTAAAAATAGAGAAAGGGAGATAACGCTGATGAGCAAGAGAAAATACAAGGGACGGAGGGAGGTGGGATTAGCGAAAGAAGTGTCCAACTTACTTGGGTTTTGTGGTTTATTCATATGTTGGGGTAATGGGGGCGGGGCTTCATTGCACCAGATGGGAGGAGCTACCATAGAGTATTAGTTATTCAATGATTTGAACCAATGACCACACACTCTCTGGAGAGAAAACACGTTTAATGGGTTCAAACGAGTCAGTGACTGACGCCTGAGTGCCCTCCGCCCTCACATGCTTCATAAGCTTCATCTCACCCATTATGAGTTTGTGGTGACTCACATCTGCCAGTAATGTGGGTATATGCTTTGACCATAATTTCCCAAGTGGTAAATCGGCGAACCTCGCTTTGTTATGATAAACAAAGTGTTATGGATGTTGAAGCAGTTTTCTTGACAGTTATTCTCAGATCACAACGCTACAAACAATTTAACATTTTCCAGATAAAAAATAGTTTAAGACCTTTTTTTAGCAGACAGCGGTGCATAGATATCGTGGAAAACTCTAAACAAGAATGCTAAACTGCATTCTGTGTTTATAAGGCAATATGGGGCAAGAAGTGAAGAAAAGAATAGACCCCAGTTTGGAAACGGGACGCATTTTTGGGCATCTCGTCTTCCATCTGCATCTGTAAGTTGTGCCGATCTCCTCTAAGGACGGCGGAGTGGACAGGACTGGGGCTTCCACTGTGGGCGGTTGCTGGAGTGCAGTTATTTTTCAGAAGTCATTTCTGGGGAAATCTGATAAAAAATGTGTTCATGAACTAAGAGCAAAGCCACTTGACCATGTGTGTGTGTGTGTGTGTGTGTAGGGAGTAAAATTCCTACTTGTAGTAAGTTTACTTTCATCTTTTTGAAATATTAAGTTCTCTTTTTTTCACGAACTGACCGGAAACTAAGGGAGACGATGTTACAAATCTTCACTGTGATTCTTACCTTGTTTGAAATTCTGCGTTGATTAATTCTGATAGGTTGTTTTGACTTTTTAACAGAAGATTGTTCAGCGAAGGATGTAACACACATTTCACAAATGCAGTTGGCAGGGTTTATGAGATTATTCTACCCATGCTTTGCTTTGCATGGTGTATAAACAGTATGAATATCTTTATTAGGGCACTGTGTGATAGATTGTTAAATTAGTCTTTGCTAATAGGGACTGGGAATTAATCTGACACAGGTGGGAATCTCAGAGGAGCGACTCAGACCTTGATTTCACTGCCTTTGTCTGTCATGTGAAAATTGATTTATGCCAATGAGAGACGTCCCTGAAAGGAGTCTTATGAATTGTTATCTTTAGTCTGAAGTGTATTTTTAACTTAACCATGTAATATATGAGCCACGTATAGATATATCCATGGATTATGTCCCTTCCTGTTCTCCCTTCAGTGTAAAAACAAGTACAAATGCCATTGTCCTCTCACAATATGTCTCTAGAGATCCAATCAGGCATCTCTCAAGACAGCTACTACACTGTGGCCAAGCTTCTCGAAGGACCCCAAGTCACACAAGCAGCTTGCTGCATAGATGTCAGGAGAGAGAGTGTGAAGGTGGGGGTGGAGGGGAGGAAGGGGAAGGGAGGAGGAGCGAAGGGTGGGTAGAGGTAGAGGAAGGGTTGGGGAGGATGAGAGAGAGAGAGAGAGGGAGAGAAAGAGCAAGGAAAGTGGGGGGATGGAGGTTGTCACAGACAGAAAACGATATTTATGTAAAAGAAATGGTTTATCTTAGCGGAAAAGAACCGCGATTGAGGGAATGGGAGATGAGAAGACCGCAGAATGAGAGAAGAAGCAGCACATACATAAACAAGTGAAGGCAAGACAGAGCGAATCTTGACATACATAGATTAACGGAGGGGTATTGATCTAGATTGATAAGTTGAAGACAGAGAGAGAATGGAATACAGTTTATACTGGTTGCTACACACACAGACAGATCAATAGACATATATCTGCAAGAGAGGGAACATGACATCACTGCTTTGATAAGGGTGGCTGGGCTTCTCATACAGCCCCATAACTCATTTCGTTCTATGGGCTGTTTCCCCGTCTTTCAGCAGTGCAGTGTTACCGAGGCGGCAGCATGCAGTGCACTCATGTCGTATTAGCCCCTCCCCCCCCCTCACTTCCTGCCATTCCATGGTGTTTGGCTCCCCCTGCCTACAGACTCTTTCTCCAGACCTGCACATACAAGTGTTGCACCGATACCATTTTGCCATTTTGTCACATGTAATCATGCCTGTTTGCATGTAGTGTCAGAAAATCGCCGAAATTCTCAAAATGAGCAAAAGCAACCGCGTTGTTAATGGAGAGACGGACCCCGCGTTAGCAGCTGAAGACAGATACTTTACTCACGCAGCCGGGCCGCGGGAACACAAGCACAGAGTGAAACGTTCAAAGATTACATTGTGTTGACAACGTTTATACGTTTAAGGGACTGACCAGGTAACCCCAGGAAGTGAGGCCCACACATGATACCGGGGAAGTCTGTGTTCCCCAGACGGCAGATAGCAGGTCGTTAACAGGAGGCGCTACTTGGCTCTGGTCAGATGCGGCAACATCCCTTTGTAATTCTAACATACATTCTCATACACTGTGCCTCTCTCCAGAACTGACTCCCAACAGTGGTAATGTCCCATGTTGCTTTATATTCAGGGTTACAGGTACAGTAATGTTGCATAATCTCCAGTCTATTCGAAGTTGTGAAGCAATTTTACCAGGTGTATCCTTTACATACACACCTGAAGGTACCCTCTTTGCTCTTTAATGCAACTAGTAAGGAAATGAGGATGTGTACCTTTTTATAATGCTGACCTTGTTTTGGATGTATGACTACTAAGAGTTGTTAGAGTTTGTGTTTCAAAGCTGCGCACCTGCATATGATAAACTCTTGTGTCCTGTTCTCTCTCTCTCTGTCACCCTCCAGTATGTGGCTTTCGGGTCCCTTCTGTTCATTCTCATCTCCATCTCCACCTTCTGTCTGGAGACACATGAGGCCTTCAACACCATCTACAACAAGACAGAAAACGTGACGGTGGGCAACGTCACCAAAGAGGAGATAGTCTTCGAGGTGGTCACAGACAGCTGGCTGACCTACGTGGAGGGCATGTGCGTCATCTGGTTCACCATCGAGGTCCTGCTCCGCGTCATCTTCTGCCCGGACAAGGCGGAGTTCTTCAAGAGCACCCTCAACATCATCGACTTTGTGGCCATCCTGCCATTCTACCTGGAGGTGGGCCTGAGCGGGCTGTCCTCCAAGGCGGCCAAAGATGTGCTGGGCTTCCTCCGAGTCGTCCGTTTCGTCCGAATCCTCCGAATCTTCAAGCTGACCCGCCATTTCGTCGGCCTGCGGGTGCTGGGCCACACCCTAAGAGCCAGCACCAACGAGTTCCTCCTCCTCATCATCTTCTTAGCCCTGGGGGTCCTGATCTTCGCCACCATGATCTACTACGCCGAGCGGATCGGCGCCGACCCGGGGGACCCCACCGCCAGCGCCCACACCAACTTCAAGAACATCCCCATTGGGTTCTGGTGGGCCGTGGTGACAATGACCACACTGGGCTACGGGGACATGTATCCGGTCACGTGGTCGGGGATGCTGGTCGGCGCGCTGTGTGCTTTGGCTGGCGTGTTGACCATCGCCATGCCTGTCCCTGTCATTGTCAACAACTTCGGCATGTACTACTCACTGGCCATGGCCAAGCAGAAGCTGCCTAAGAAGAAGAACAAGCATATTCCGAGGGCCCCTCAACCTGGCTCGCCCAACTACTGCAAGCCCGACGCGCTGGCGATGGCCACCGCCTCGCCCCACAGAATCTTGGGAAATGTGCTGGGTGGGGTTGTCGGGTCAGGGAGCATAGGGGGGGACTGTCCCCTAGCACAAGAGGAGATTATTGAAATCAACCGTGCGGGTGAGTATGGCCGCCACTTGTTCGATTTTGTTTTTTCAATGGTTTGTCTTGTCTTATGTCATGTGGAGGAAGAATTGACACAGATTCAGTCCCGGTCCCTGCTGTACCTTGTTTTTATGATGTGTCCTGAGATCTATCATTCCACTTTGAGCAAACTTTGGTTTCAAGTGATGTACATACAATGTATGTGTTTACGTAAGGGGCAGGTAGGCACTAGATTCTTGCCATTGCCCCAAGATTCTAGCTGCATTCCCCAAGACCGCTTGAGATAGAAAAACAAACCCTAAACTCCAAAAACTTCTAGATTCAGATTATGTTTTACATGAACACAAATATACTACATATTCACCACCAATGCAAACAAATTTCCAACAGTTCTTAATCACATATCCCTGCTTCAGAGGGAATTCTCCTTTTCCCTTTTGAGATTCCCACAAGAGAGGCCCACAAGCCAACCTTCCCCTGCTTGGAAATACATTCAGACTCATTATCTGCACTCATCAGACACTCACACAGTTTCACAGTCAAACTTTAAATTGCAGCTGTTTACAAGATACCTCCACAAATCCATCACAATAAATAGAAATCCAACAACCAACAAGAAAGTCCATTCCATAAACAGAAATCAAAAAACTGAAAATAAAAAATGAAATTCAATGTAATTAAAACCAATCAATAAGAGATGACATCTGAGGTTTTTACTATATACTTGAAACTGACTACCGCTAACCATTGAGGGAAAGTTATAAAGTTATTTTAAACTGAATTTTTAAAAATATTGTTGTAGTAAATGAATCAGGATCCAGTTTTTTTTTAAATTGGCAGAATTATATAAAGCATATTGTCAGGTAGGACTCAGACGCGGATGTAAATGTTAAGGGTTTTATTCACAGAAGCCAAAGTCCAAAATCCAGAAACATAGTCAAAAAAACAGGCAATGGTCATGATCAGGAAGTCTCAGCAAAAGTACAAAAACACAATCCAAGAGAATGGTCAAAAATCAGGCAGGTGAAGTTCGTAAACCAGAAGACACGGCAACAGTACAAAAACACCAGGTAAAGAATCAAAAAACTAGAAAATGGACAGGGTAATAATGGGCGGGCAGGCAGGACAGGAAAAAGGTTTGTAGCGCAAGAGCGAGTGAAAACAAACTGAGATGAACTCACACAGAACAAAGGACAAGGCAGGGTATAAATACACAGAGGACTAACAAGCAAACGATACACAGGTGAGCAACAGGGCAGGTGAGACAAATCGGCAATCAGGTAATGAGGAAGGCGGGGCAGACACAAGGGCAAACAAAAACAATAGCAAATGGACTGGGGGAAACGAAGGAGATGAAAACACAGGAACACAGTCAAACAAAACAAAACCGAAAACAACAACATGGCAAACACAGCAAATACTGACACACATTTAGATATTGTTTGGGCTTGTAACTGCAGTCGTTATGTTTCTTCTATTTTTATTGGTAAACTATGATGTGACCATGTGGGGTCTGACTTCATCTCACAGTTCTCATGGGCAGCGTTCTAAACCGAAATAAAATAGTTCCTTCACTTCTTCCCTCTAATCGAGCCCTCCAGTGACGTAGCAGGCTAGGGAGCACTTCCCGAGCAAGGGGGAGTGATGGAGGGGAGATGTTGTGGCTGTTTGAATTGGGAAAAACCTCGCGGTTCTTCCGCAATTTGTGGAAGTAAAGATAGTTCATAAAATTGTTAATGTTAAAATACAGTAAAACTACTCAATAAACAAACTAATGATAAATAAATTATACGTGCAACAGGGTGTAAAAGTAGATAAGTATAGAGATCATGAATACAGAAACAAAAACATGCTTGGGAGAATTCATCCGAATTAAATAGAGCTGGCACTTATTAACAAGTCCATCTGTTAATGT